>PVIU01022998.1:0-28281 GCA_004026605.1 Ondatra zibethicus | reverse complement strand
CAGATGGAGAACCCACAAACAATGACACCAGGACCTATCTCTTCTGCATGTATTAACTTTTTGAGAACCGAGTCTTTTTGAATGCACTCCTTCCTAGGCCAGGAGGGATGGGGGTGGGCCTTGGACTTCCAACAGGGCAGGGCACCATGCCCTCTTTCAAGGAAGAAGGGGGAGGGAGGAGGGGTGGGGGGTAGTGGGATGAATATCTTGATTATCAACATAGAAATTTCGTCCGATAGATGAAGATAGAGACAGAGACCCACATTCACATCAGAGCAAAGGACTGAGCTCCCAAGGTCCAGTTGAAGAGCAGAAGGATGGAGAAGATGAGCACGGAAGTCAGGACCGTGAGGGGCTGGTCCACCCACTGAGACAGTGTGCCTGATCTAATAGGAGCTCACCAAATACAGCTGGACCAGGATTGAACAAGCATGTGATCAAATCGGACTCTCTAAATGTGGCTGCCAGTGGGGCAGACTGAGAAGCCATTGATAATGGCACTGGGACCTATCTCTTCTGCATGTATTGGCTTTTTGGTACCCTAGTCTATTTGGATACACACCTTCCTAGACCAGGATGGAGAGGGGAAGGCCTTGGACTTCCCACAGGGCAGGATACCCTTCCCTCTCTTAAGAATGCAAGGGGAGGGAAGAGGGTTAGTGGGAGAGCGGGAGGGGACTGGGAGAAGGTGTGGAAGTATAAATTTTTGAATGAAAAAGGAAAGAAAAACTATTGGTAGCATTGATATAGTCTGTGATATTTTGGGACATTGTACTGACTTGTAGCTTGTGTAGGAGGTCCTTCCGTTTATGTGTTGCTTACATTGTTGAATAAAGAAACTCCCTGGCCTAGTTGATAGGACGGAACTTAGGTTGACAGAGAAGACAGAACTGAATGTTGGGAGGAAGAAAGCAAAGTGAGAGAAGCCATGGATCCTCCTCTGCGTCAGACAGACGCTGGTTAGGATCTCCGGTAAGCCACAGCCATGTGGCGATACACAGATTAAGAGAAATGGGTTAAATTAAGATGTAAAAATTAGCCAATAAGAGGTTAGAGCTAATGTGCCATGCAGTGTTTAAATGAAAAACAAACAAAGAAATCATTTGTCAACAAAAGAGAACAGTTTTATTTACAAATTTTATGAAAGTTAAAGGCTAACGTAAACTACAAATTTTTAGAAATTTTGTTCAGGTATGTGGGGTACAGGGCTGTCATTGAACTAGGAATACTGAGACAGGAGGGAGGAGTGCAATGTTGAGGACATCCTAGGTTACATTGTAACATTTTCTCTCAAAAACTCAATGCTAGGACTGAAGGTGCTTGTTAGAGAGTTTGCTTGCAGTATGTTTGGACTTAATCTCTAACACTGGTGGCAGAAAATGGAGAGCAAGAGAGAGAAACAGATGATAGAGATATAGATGCATGATAGATAGATAGAGAAATAGATAGACGATTGATAGACAGATGAATATATAGACAGACGCACAGATATATAGATGGTAGATGGATGACCGCAAGAAAGATGGATAGATAATAGATAGATAGATAGATAGATAGATAGATAGATAGATAGATAGATAGGTAGATAGATAGGTGATAGACTGATTTTAGTTAGCTCTCAGTTCTTACATGACAGGCTTTTATTTGTATAAAATAGATTTTCAAAGAGCTTCATCATTTCAAGGACATTCTGCATCTTTGAATATTCAGTTAAAGATATGCATATTTTGTGTCTTCACTTAATACAAGCTTTCATAATTTTCCTTCTTTGTGGGGATGTCAAAAGAGACAAGTGTTATTTTTTGATGATTGCCTTTATGAAATTTTCTTACAGCCTTTGGATCTTTGGCCTTATCTTTGACTCTTCAAGGCTTTACATATGACTTAATATGTTATAGAGAACTTCCTGTTAATTTTCTCAGTGAATGTTGAGATAATAATGCTCTTTACTTAAAAAAACTAATTTCAAACATGAGGTGAACTCCCATATCTACCATTTACATTGCCGTTTTTTTTTTTTTACACAAGTTTGTTGAAAGTTGGTGGAAAGATTTTTGTATCTATATTACATTAAAGAAAAATTTGCTCAATAGAATTTCTAATAAAGCTTAAAACTGTAAAAAAAAAGAAAAGCATGTCAATTCTTCGCTTGTCAAGTATGCTGACAATAGACCTATGTCTCATATTTGTCACTGGACACTTTCCCTCCCTATCTGGTCAGAGTCTTATTCCTGTAACCTTGGAGTCTTGTGTTGCCATGGTAAATTATTCAGCTCCTTATCTCTTACACTAGAAATGTGCTTTTGACCAATGATAGGTAACTCTTGTAATTTTTTTCATTGATTCGAGCTACTCATGGGAGGAAGAGCATTTAGGTTAGAGGAGATGCTAGTAGGAAATAGAACTAGGACAGTAGAATTAAAATAGAAACAGAAGAATAATGAGACTTGTTTGGAACAATATGCTGTAAGAGAATTCATTTGCCCTTAGATACCTTTCTCTTCCTGTAGTGTATTATCGGAACCCTAAAGAAACCCAAAGGCCTTCATTAGTATATGTGCATATATATATTCAAACATAAAACCTGTGAATAAATCAGGTAGGTATAAATAAAAATTCTAAAATATGTATTATATATTTCATAATATATAGGAAAATACTGTAGGATAAAACACTAAAGGAAATACATATAATGCCCTGCAGAGCAGCTGTGAAGCTTTAGTTTGTCTCAGAATCACCTGAAAGACTTGCTGTCATGGGCTTCTACGCTCAAGCTCCTGAGTTTTACTACATTGCTGCAGCAGACTATTTTTTTTTTGTTAGAAATAAATATTCTCTGGTAAGGAGGCTGCTGTCAGCATGGCTATTGTATATTGAGAACTACAAATAGTGAATTAGATAATAGTAACTTCCACAGAGGCTTGAACAAAATTGCAATGTTCAACTGCATGGCCAGTTAGTATTCCTCTGAGTTTGTCTGCAGTAGAAATGGACCCACCTATGAGGATAGTATCCTTAACGTGAAGTGGTGGTACATGAAACAAATTTGAATACTCTCTTTAAACATGGTTGCTTTAGATGCTTTACCAAGAGCTCAATTTTATTTTGATTACATACTCATGGAGAACAGGGAACTATACAACTATTTGTAATTCAGAACAGGAATCTGTGTTGAGGAATAGGCTTATAGGATCACTGTGTTCAGTTTCTCATTAATAGAACATACACTTGATCTAACAGCATAGACAGATGCAAAGAGGACAATGTGATGAGGAGATAGTATAAGGAGGAAGTCAGTGAAAACTTGTTTAGGCAGAATACAGAAGCAGATACCATTCTGGAAGCCAATCATGTAATACAAAGTAAAAGTACTAATGTGAAAACAGACATATGCTGTACAGGGTAAAGATAAGTTAAAACCAAAGCAAAATATGTCTAATATCAGAGTTGGCTTGACTTGATACGGGAAAAGAGTAAGAAACAACACTCTGACATATCACATGCAGGTATTACCTCCTAAGAGAAGTATGGCAATGCTTTAGAGAGGAAACCAAAGAGCTGCTGTGTGATCCCCTTCAGAAACCATTCGCCTGCTCTGCTGAAGCAAAATCTCTTTAGCCCTGTGAATATTATTCATTTAATGCCCAGAAAGAACATAATACTTTGAATACAGGTGCTAAACACAACTAGAGGAAATAGCTTATTATCTGAGATAAGTGGAATAATTATAGCCACTTTTTTTTAACAACTGAAAAAGCTGGTTGCACCACTGATTCTTGAAAACAGCTATGTGGTTAGCTTTTTAAAAAATGAAGATAACGATGTACTTGCAAACCGACCTCAAAATTATCCGTCTTTAATGGAAAGTCGTTCTGGAGCTCCCCATAAAGCTAGAGCAAATGCTGACTGACATTTCCAACCGGGAAACGTTAAATAGTATCTTATCAGCTGGCAAATAACAAGTGAGTCTTTGTGATGAAAACAATTATGACATATTATCTATAATGTGTCTATCTTTAGAGGAAGGTAATTTACTTGAGTTTGTCAGAAGCGAAGAACATTTGATCATGCAAATAGTTCTCTCCTAAGAGGACTGTTTATCCTAAAATATTGTTTGCATTTGTTGTAAGTGGTAAAGCAGATGGCTAAGGAGAAACATTTTGTCAAGTTTGAAAGGTAAGCTACCTTACTGGACGAAACACCCTCTTCTCTTTACTCTAAGGAGAAAAGAGTGAGAAACAAAAATAAAGAAGCTGAAATTTTCAGGATTGACTTTTTTGGAGGAGATTTCAGGCACCACTAATTTAAATATCTCCCTACAGTTAACCAACCATGCACATATTCAGAGTTATTTCTTGAGTTTCTATTATGTTGAGAAATCATGTCTGTTGTTGCATGAAGACAGAGAGCAATGGGCAGAAATCTGACACTGAAAGTCTAAACTATGCAAATTAAATACCTGTACTGAAATTCTTTTAACACCAAACACTTGTTATCGTCCAATTCTGTTTTCTAGAAATTCCAGTGTAAATAATACATTTGGGTACAAACTTACACTAGATGATTCTAAATTAATATGTGAACTGTGGATAATATTAATATTTAAAAGTGTTTTATGCTATTGAGTTGAATGACTGGTCAATGTAAAAATCGTGTTTTACTTTGCCTAAATCTGTGAATTTTTAACAAAGCATATGAACTATGTTATTACTTTTTCACAATCATTAGAGATGAAAGGTGCTACTTTTGTACTTTCAGTATATTACTCTTCTTATACACTTTTATATGTCAAAATGATTCTTGATGAAAGTATTTGTATTAAAGTCAGTTGGTAGATGTGGCAACTGAGGCTTGGGAATGATAATTACCTCACTAGAGTATCATCCAGAGGCACAATCACATTTAGTCCTTCCCATTTGACTTCAATCCTTTATTTTATCTTCTATTTCACACATAAGCAAGTTAAACACGTGAAATAGAGAAAGAAGATTTTTTTAATGAAATATATTTTAGCAGGAAGTCAAAATAACAGTGCATTTGATCTAAGTGTAGACTCTAAAGTTGCCTAGTTGTTTTAGGGAATGATTGAAAGGGTAATTACAGGTTTATTAGTGTTCTCTGATTTAAATGATAGTAATTGTATGCAGATGTTGTTAAGTTAATATTCTGAATCAGTAAATCAGTATTCAGCCTTAAAATTGCCACAGATGTTAAGCAATTGGAGAGATTCCCTGTACTACTGGTTTAGTAATAAATAATCCTTGTATGAATGTATATGGGTAAATAATAGGAGTACAGATAGAGATAATCCAGCCAACTGTAGTCCTCAATATTTAATGCAGGTATTTTCCCCTTTTCTGAATTTTTTTTATTTGTTATAAAAGTTGGATATGAAAATTCGATGTGTACATGCCAGTAGTGTTGTCTGGAGTATGGGGATGGTGTGTTTGACTTTCCACAATGTAAAAGACAGGTAGTTCCCATGGTAAAGAACTACCAGTTAATATCATTTGCACCAGTATTTATCCCTAGCACATAAACTGGCTCTTTGGAGCCCATTCCCTATGGAGGTATACCTTGTTCAACCTAGATACAGAGGGTGGAGGGCCTTGGTCCTGCCTCAAGTGATGTGACAGACTTTGCTGACTCCAGATGGGAGGCCTCACTCTCTCTGTGGAGTGGATGGGGGTGGGGAAGGGAGAGGTGAGGGGAGTGGGAGAACAGGAGGGAGAAAGAACTGAGATTGGTTTGCAAACTAAAATTGTTTTAAAAGTAAAAAAAAAAATCAGTTGCATTGTCAAACTGCACAGAAATTACATCATTTGTAGGAAATCAGTGCTATACTCTTCTTATGAATATATTTCAAAGGTATGCAGAATGAAGGCATTTTTTTCCACATGGATGGAGAATGACTGGTGTTGGAGAAGGGGACATGATTTTTAAACTCTAGTGTCTATTGACTTAATTGGTAATTGAATAAAAGACCAAACGCTTTTACTTAAATTATTATAGATTAACTTTAAGAAATAAGTTTCATACAATTCCTCCAAATAAAGCATAACATTTTCCCCACTCTTTGTTCAGATTGCCCTTTAACAATTTCCATCACTTTTACATTAATGTAAATTGGAAACATGGAGCTGAAGTGATGGCAGTGGTGAAGGATATTAGTTGCTTTCCCAGAGGACTCAGGTTCAGTGTTCAGTAATGACAAAGTGTGTCACAACAGTTTGTTACTTCAGTCCCAAGGGATCTGATGACTTCTTCATGCCGCCAGGGTCAATGCCCAGCCATACATCAACACCAAGTATCTATGTATAAGAATAAAATTTTAAAAACTTAAGTTATTTTCTTTCACTGATAATTTCAGCTACATTTGTAACTTCCATCTCTGCATGCTTCTTACCTCAGAGGAAAAATATCACTGATTCTTTCCATTCAAAATTTGGTATTTGTTCCAATTTACAATGTCTGATAGAGCTTCGATTTTCCATCCATTACTCATCCTTTTGCTAACACACTATCATTATATAAATATGATTCTAGGTGTCCCAAGCTCATCTTTGTAGTCTCATTTTCTACTGTTATTAGCACTTCTTTCCAACGCTGTGCTTATTTACATGACCAGTTCTGATTAATCTCAAATTAATTTGACATCTCCTGGAATAGTCTCTGAGGAGTTTATCGAATCCCCAGAATAACCCAGCAGGGGTGAAGGCACAGTTCTCTTCTTTCATCTTCCTAGATCAAAAGTCATGACTAAAGGCCTAGTGGACACCTTGCTTTACACAGGACTGACCCAAGTCCGTGGATTACAGAGCCACTGAATGGGAACTTATGTCCACTTGAGAAATTCTTGTATTTTCTTGTATTGTATATGGCTGGACATTTTCTCAAAAAATAAATGTGTTGAGCTCAAGTCAGGTAACAAGACCAGATAATGCTTCATGTCAATGACATAATTTAAATTTCCATCAGAATATGGGAATTTTTATTTTTTTAATTTTTTAACACAGGAAACAATGATATACTATGAGTCACTGTATGTTTCAGAGTGTACTATGATTTTTGAGAACAAAACTTTTGAAAATTGATCTATTAGTCATCTCAGAAATCACTAGTAGCTTTGTTCTTGTTCTGAGATCTTATACCTCACTGTAGATTTGTCTTGTCTGTCCTTGGAGTATTTTCTCTCCTCTTTGGATGAAGCCAAATTATTATGTATGTAAATTTATTATGTTATATTATCCAGATGAATTAAATTTCTCATCATCATATAGTAGAAAAAAAGAATATCTCTTCTTAAGTACTGACACATGTTTGCTAGTTTTGTAACGAAAACTATTGAGATTATGTCTCTACTCTCCAAGTCTTCAGTATACTCTCAACATCATTTTCTGCATGCAACACTCTTAATCATTCCACCCTCACGTTGATTACCTATATAATAACAGAGCAAACTAGTATATGTGTACTGTGGGAAGTTTATAAGCTGGTCGTTCAGTTGTTTCAACAAAGAGTACTCAGGTGCCTCTCAGTTTCAGCCAAAGATGCTCATTCCGGAGAAGTTAAAAAAAAAAAAAAGCAGGAACAATAATTATTCTGGGACTACCTGCCTCCATCAAGTACATTCTCAGGAAGGGTGCTTTGGTCACTCTCCTACCTGAAAGTCTCTATCTCTTGTTCTTGTCAATGCAGTTTTATTTTGTTTTAAATTTTTAATTAAAGTAGGCTTTATGAAATCCCTAAGCCCTGTACGTTTCAGTCTTAAACTCTGGATAATAAAAGGCTGACCACTTTCTGAGAACAAATGCAATGTATCTTTTTTTATACTTACTATTAAATATTATTTTTAAAAATGCACATAACTTCCAAATGATCCTTGAAAATGGCATGTAAAAGTTTACCACAAATTTCCTTGCACAGGCATCCATGTAACAGTTCTATTATGAAGAATAAAAGAAGTTTGAATTCCTTTCATTTGAATTCTAATTCAAAACTGTTTTTACCAAAGTTATCTTGTCATCCATTCTTTAGACCTCTCAAAATTATGTAACAATGGTTAGGTGATTGGTAAGGCACTTTAGAATGCCACTGGTAAATGTGAAACATTCTCTCAGATCCAAAATAGAATAACAAGCCTAGCTGCCCCCTGCCATGAAGCTCACTAATTCAAGAATCTTGCAAACTCTCACAGATGCTGAGATTCCCACTGGGATGGAACCACACTGCTGCCTTTTTACTTGTGGCCTCTCACAAATTAAGAAAATTACAGTTGCACACCCTTCTCTAAGACAGGGAGCAGAAACTCCACTTGGATACTTTCCAAAGATAAATGGCCGCTGTAACTCTCCAAGCTTTTTTCCCCCACCTGTTTTTTTATTTGTTTGTTTTTTTTTTCTGGTTATCAATTGAAGAACATGGAAAGGCACTTTTTAGTATTGGTGAACACATTTAGCTAGAGAACTTTAATTTAATGTATGCTGATCCTCTTTGACTCTTTTATTTGGAAATATATAGTAATGATTATGTTAACATATGCTAACTAAGGAGAATTTGAAGATACATATGGAATAAACATGACAAGTTTCTAGGCTTTAGAATATAAAGTTAAATATAGTATTTCCTATGTTTAACAAGTATTGCTTACCATGAATAAGGCTTAAGACTTGTTCCTCAACATGCACAGAAACACACACACAAGCACACACACATGACTACACATAGGCACACACAACAAAACAAATAAGAAGAGAAAATGCAGCATATTTACTTATGTATAACAGCTCTCATCTCTAAAATAAGACAAATTAAGGCCCCCAGTATTAAAACACTGAAGCCCATACACTATGTGTCACCTTTCTTTGTTTCTTACTTGTACAAAATGGAGGGTTACTACCATTTTTCCTATCCACTTTATTAGATACAAGAAATTAGATTGATGGCAGACAATCCTTAATATTTATGTTAAAATCAATGTTTGCACGAGGTGATCTTAGTCAATTACATTTCTGTACCAATGGCCAATCTCTTAAATTTCAACAACTTCAGAAAGGTATTTAATGTTTCTGATCCTAAGAGAATATGTGTTCCATGTAACATGGCTGGATTAGGAGTTATGCACTCTTTATCTACCAGAGAACCCTGAGCGCTGTTTGGTGTATTGGAATGCTGGTCCTGTATTTCCAAGAATGACTATGGATGGTTATCACATTGAGCTGTGGAAAATCATGTACAATATATTGATCTATCTGTAGTGATTACAAGCTCATCTTTCTTTCCTTCAAATACCTCAGCTTTCTGTCATCAAACATTCTTGCCATATACATATCTATAAATATACATGCCTGATACATGTAGCATAAGTAATCACTTTCCTCCATAATTTGTAACTTGATATACAAGATGGAAAACAAAATTGATAATCCCAAATACACTTCCTTGGAGTTCAAACTAAGGAACATTTGAGAACAGCAAATATAGGGAAGGTCTTTACTCTGTGGTTTTTCTTATGTACCTTAAAACCTGACCTGCCCAAACACAGCACACTTTCTGTCTATTTCCTTCTTGTTATTAAAATGTAAGAATAAACATATAGCAGGGGATTGAAAGTCAGTTATCACAACTATATCTTGGTGAATCTTTATCCCAGGTTGCTGCTGTTCTTCCCTGTTCATGTCCCGTAAGTATCGTTTAGTGTCTCTTTAAACTTGCCTACATTCTGACTTCCATTCCTAGTGGAGACAGTATTCAGACAACTATCTTATTCTTTTTTGAGCCTGTGATTTTCCAGTGCCTATGACCTTAAATATTTGTTAGAGTTTAAATGTATGCTTCCCCTTCTCATATTTCCACTGCCAATTTGTTTTATACGTGTAAGTTATAGAAAGTTAAACACACAGAAAGAAAGCTGCTTTTGCCCACAGAGAAGAAAATCATTTTAGAGAAACAATAGTATTTAGTTAATTAACAAGTCACATGAAACTAAAAGTACCGAAGAGAACTGAGGCACATAGAGTCAATTTATATATAAATTGCTATTGCTGTTCCACAATTTCATGGCGTTATGTTGATAAAAATCTGACAAATCTTTGAGTCATTTTTTCCTTTCTCTATCAGAGAAACATATTATATACATGACAATATTGCTTCTTGGAGCTGAAGAAAGCCTTATAAAATGTTTCATTTTAATAATTCGAATTGCAGCAGGAGCACGGATGTAAAAATCAATACCCAGGGAAAGAGGGATCGCACTGAGTCCATTAATTTACTAAAATCTAGATGAGTCAAATGCATTTTTGACACCATAAAAATTGACACAATGGGGACGTACACAATACAATGTACATTCAAGTCACGTTAAAGCAGTATGGAGTATTTAGATTAATAAGACTGACCAGTGGCATGATGACTGTTCTGATTAGGTGGGAGAGTCCTTCACTAGTGTTGATCTGTTTCTCAGAAATCAAAAGGGCTGATTTAATTGGGGTGGTATAAATCATTTTAAATGAAATCAGTCACATTGTATGTACAAAAATTGCTTTCTAACAAATAGCATCTCATATTTCATAAAAGCACCATCAGATATTTTTTATATATTATACCTGATTATAATGTGTAGTAACTTTGCCATCTTCCTTTGTCACATGAAGCTAATCAGCACAGTTTTAGTAATATACCACAATTCTGTCTAGTCCTTGTTATAAAGGAAAAATTCTTATTTCAATTAAATTTCATTTTCTATTTTATATGGTAATTCAAACATAATATTTATTGGAGTAAGTGTCCTTGAAAGGGGGTATATACCATGATTTTATAGGAAACTAATTACACGGCTTTTGATTATAAGCAAACCTTTGTAAATACAACATTGCTAAGCTAAACTTTATAAATATAACAATGGATAGTTTGGTGAATAATTTTTAGCTTTTTAACTCACATTAAATTCTACTAAATGATTCAGTGTTAGGCTAAGGGTTCTGCATAAAACTTTTCAGTGATGTTCTGCTTTCTTTTTATTTGTGCAGATGCTGGAGCCTCTGTCTGATGAAGAAATTAAGAATTGACCACATTTAGATATTTGCAGCAAGTATTGTTCTTCTTTTATATAAGTTTGTAGCTGTAAGTCATCCCAACTCTGAAGCCAACCTCAGTAGTAGTGAATTCCATAAAATTTTAGTTTAAAAGACTGTTTAAAGATAGTGAAGTAATAAATATTTCATTTCCTCAGAATACCATAATTAAGTATAGTTCATTTTTTAATCAAAATATGCTCTATTTTAGCTCTCTCTGTATTTTTAAAAAATTCTGGGGATATACTCATTTTTGTGATCAAATTTTTAACTTTCCTTTGTTGTTATTGTTGTTTGCCTTAGTTCTCCAAGGTTCTCAGGACTCTTAAACAACAAAAGTCCTACAGTCAACTGATTTTTGTTGATGGTAACATTGGAGACAGGACAATCATTGACAAATAGATCCAAGAGAGAAGTTAAAATCTCTCTTTCCCTGAATACAAGTAAATCTAAATGCTGTGTTTAATCTGAATGTTAGTATGATGGTCTATTAATTCTGTAATCATGGGTAAGGATCTGCTTCTCTTTGTGTGTACTACTTGGGTATATGATATGGATATTATAAGATGATAAGAATCATAATTTTAAAATGATAAATGTTATATTCTGTTCTATGCTTAGTGAAGTACCTAAAATTATGGCACTTTCTTTTAAACTTTTATACTTGAAAAAATAAGCAAATTGGAGTCATAGAATGGCAAAACACATATATTTGAAGACAATACCAAAGGACACAATATTGAGAAAATTTTGGGTAAAGTTTTAGATAGAAGTTCAAACAAAAATAATAGTTGAATTTAAGGGAATTTTAAAATCTGTCATTAAAAATAACAGTATTATATTATAGATGTATTCATTATTATAAATATAGCCTTCCAAACTAGGAATGTGTACCTGATTGATTTTACCTTTTATCTAATTCCTACTTTAAACTTTCTATAAAGTTACTTTCTTTAGTCAAGTATTATTTATGTCAAATAATGTTTTACCAAAATTAGAAAAATTGATTTTACACAGAATGCCACACTATATTCTTTCAATAGTAAATTAAATGTGTGTGGCTTCAGTTACTTTATCTGTGTCACGTGTAAAGATTTTTCAGCAACCTTGACCCAAGGACATATTCCCTGAGGTGGTGGTAATTGCAGAGTACTGCTGTAGACTTTAAAACTATCTTTCTTCTGTAATCCTTTCCATGCGGTATTCGCACAAAGACTTTAGTGTTCAGAGACAGAGTTCTTTGCCTACACTAGTGTAGTCTATGCCTCCCTCTTCCAGGTTACCTTCATCCTGGATATCTTTGATCAAAAATCCTCCTGCGTTTAGAATGCCTCAGGCAAGGTGAGTCTGACAGGCACCAATGTTTTCCTGACAATTCTCTTCCCCTCTGCCTCTTTTGAAGCCATAACTTATTGTGTCTATATAGTAAGTCCCTTTTGTCTGCCCTCTCTTTTGGTCCTCACTCCTGTGCTTAAGTCACACACCTGGCAGAATATCACATTTAGCATCTGGAAGAGTGTCAGCATTCTTTTGCCATTTTCATCCTGCTGAGGTGAGACTGAACTATCACATGAGATGTGTAGTGAATCACAATAGGGCCAGAGTGAAGATCTAGAGAAGCATCAGAAATTGTGGTGTAGTTAGGCTTTTGGAAGTTCTTATTGTTTTTGCAAATGGCATGATACCAGAGAAACTACCATCCTGTGAGATTCTAACCCACACAGACCCAGCTAGAGTGAATTCAGTAACAGTAAAACTTAAGTGGTCTATCGGCAGAGACCAATGAGGCCACATCTTTAGACTCAGGGTGAAAGAATTTAATTTTGTCACCTTCTTAGCAACTTACATTTCACGACAGTGCTTAATTTCAAAGAGAGCACTATATTTCACATGCATTGCATGGCTGAAACACACAGAACACTATTCTCTGATTTTACCTGCATTGTCTCATTGACTCTTGCAATAAAAGTTTTTAATTATAAGTCTGAATGAGTCCTTGGGACAGTTTGAAAACTAAAGGAAACCTGAATAAATCACATGCGTCAAATCAGAAAAAAAATGTAACTTTTGAAACCTGGAATGACATCTTGGTGGAGCTGATTTTGCATTCAGACTGCTTGAGCTCAAGAAGCCTCTGGATGAAGAAAACTATGTGAAGGCTTTGCTCCTCAAACAAGGATATAAGACTGATAATTAGATCCAACCATTCCACATATCCTTGTACCAATGCCAGAACCAAAATTCTTGGATGTTCACATACGTTTTCTTTGTTTTCGGGCTTTTTTCCATATCATATCTGTCAACTTCTTCAATATATTGAATCAGTCCTAGATTACTTCTCATACATGAAACATTGAAAATTCTCCATAAGCTATGTTATGTGGCGTAGTGACAAGTGAAATTGACCTATGCTAAGTTTATACTCAGGACATAGGTTTCTGTCTATTTTTTAAAACTTTTTTCACATATACAGTATAAATTAAAATTTTTCATTTGAACTGACACTGTTCCTTCCAAGAGTCAAAGACCACTAAGAACAGAACAACAAGCATGAATATTCAGCCCTCTTTTTGCTTGTTCATCCGAGCTGTCTATGAGACTCCCCAAACCTTCCAGGATATTTCTAGTGCCTTTGGTAGTCTTCTAGAAGTGGAAGTTACATAACTGATCATTTTACAGACAGGAACCTGAGTCCCTTGAACTGAAACTGACCTGAATGCCTTATCCTGAGCATGAAATTTCCTGGTACCTTTTTGTACCATGAAAGCTTCAAAAACAGGGAAGCAATCAGGATTACTACTGAGCTTTAATGCCTATGATCCACAACCATAACCAGTAAGCATAGCAGGGCAACCCTCAGGGTGAAATAGTATCACCATATATTGACATTAAGTAAAATGTCTCTAAATAGACTTAAGATCTGTTCAACTAGGAGGATATCATACTTTTAACTGGAAACCTAATCAACTAGACAATGGTAGTGACATCACAGTCCTTGGGATAGAATCTTCAAACTACCACTTTAAAAAATATAGCATTATCCCATACTGCACTCTAAATATTTGTCCTTATACATACAGATAGCTGTAGTCATCAGCTATCAAAAGGGAGCTTCTCTTTGCAATTGATGAACACTACCACAGAAAACCACTATAAATCTTTCTTCTTTGAATATTGTTGTTGATTGAGTCTACAAATTATGAGATCACTGGGGTGGAAATGACATATTATTTTGCTAGAAAAAATTCATGTTCCTTTCTTTATTACTTTGCAAATGAAAATCATTATATAATAAATGATGTTCAAAAGCTAGATCGAGGCTCTAGGCTTTAGTATATAAAGTCAGAATCTGAGTACAGGCATTTTATCTCCAATGTCCTGAATCTCAGTTTCCTGTAACTGCAGTAAGACATTACTTCAAACTAGCATGTTGGAAATAATAGAAAAAAATAGAAATTAATTCTCTAAGTTTTTCTCCTTGGAGTCAAAATGTGGGAAGGGTTATTCACCCTTTGAAACTCTTTAGGGAATTCTTCCTCATCTAGTCCAAGTTCAGCTGGTGTTCTTCCATCTTTGGCATGCATTTCTTTGCAGCTGCATCCATCTATCTTTGTTAGCATACTGTCTTGTATTTGTGCTTCTGCTCATCTTTATTTCCTTGATTGAGGGTTGTCCCTACTCCAATATCACTACTAATTATGACTCTATTTCTGAAGATAGATGCATTAGGATTTACTGAGAGTTAGGGTTGTGACATATGCATTGGCGGCCAAGAAAGTACATGACTTAACTCACGGTATTGCCATATATCTGAATCATAGTATCTTTAGATATATAAATTTTACCTCATTGGCTTAACATGATCACTGTTCACTGTTTATTAGAGATTAAAACAAGAAAACTTCATAGTTATGACCACTTACATTCTTTCTTTGCTTATATTTTGTAATATATCATTTGATATTAGAAGATTCTTAAATACGTATGTAACTAATTTTTGTTCACACTTTTACTAGGTTCATATTGCTTAATAGAAATTTTTGTCATAATTAATAACTTAAAATATGTATTTATCATCTCACAGTTTATCAAGTAAGAAATCAGTATGCATTTGTATTACAACTATCTTTCTCCCAAATCATTTTATTTTATACCACTTTATTTAATACTTACTATTGAAACTCCATCAGTCTCAGTAAATAATTTAAGATTATATAAAGAAGTAAAATGATGATCTCATATAGTAGCTTCATAAGGAAGATACCGTTTTTACATGTAGATTTTAAATAGATTTCTGATAGCAAGCATTTCTTACAAGAATAAAGCTATCAAACAGCTCAAATGGAAAATCATTATCCCAGTATTAGAGAGTATAAAAAATAATTAATTTACATAAGTGTCAATATTTGGAATATTAATTGTATTCACAGTGTTAGAGTCCCATAATGCTAACTGCTCTGGTTGATTCAGTTCCTAGTCTGTAAAATGTTTTTTTAAACCACACATGAGAAAACATTTAAATTCCTAAATACCAATGGCACCTCTGAATAGCTTTTAACCCATAGGCATTTCTTATTTTGTATTACTTCAGCTTTTTAAATGTATAATATATGCTAAATAATATTAAATACAACTGACAGTGCCTCAAACTTTCTTTAGGCAATAACTAGTCAGTTCTTAAATATGTACATACATAAAAGTTGCATTCTTACTGAAAGTTATTTCAAGAAATGTCATTTTGTAGAAGAAAATATGTTAATTTAATATTCCAGCTTTATTTATTTTTCCATAATTTCAACTTCTCTATACTTTGTTTTAGAATTCTTTAATTCTAACACAGATTTCAGAGTATATGATCTGCCAGGTTTTTAAGGAATTGCCCTGATTAGTATAATAAGTTTATCAAGAAGTAATAAAATCTATTTTTCCTTCCTAGATTATATAATAATTGTGAGAGTGAACTAAACAAAATGGTAACAACAAGCAATAGGTTACAGAGACAATGAATATGAAAATGAAGACTTCAAAATTGATTTTAAATGGCAAATAAAGTCTCTGTAGCTCTTCGTACAGTGATGTGTAGAAATTTAAAATGCCCATATCTTCTCCATAACAATATTTAAAAGACAATACTAGAAATTATAATATTGTATAAAATGATCCTCTCAGCTGTAAATATTTAATGAACCCTAAAGAAAATTGCATGAAAAGGTTTGAAAGTATACATTGCTGACTTTTTTGAAAAGTATATATTCCTTTTTTTTAAAATACTTAATAACATGCAGAAAGAAGATTGTATTCCAGTGTCTCACAATGAATATGTGTTATGTTCTGCTAAATATGAATGTGCACATTTATGTAGTGCACTAAAATATATAGGACCTCCTCAGCAAATGGTAGTTCACTAGGTGTATAGTACCTGGAAAGAATTCTCTTCTATTGACTGTACCTTAAACGCAATTAAATAGCTATTTTTTTTTAACCACTGTAAGTTTCACTATTTGACGTTTATGCATGCTTCATTTTCTCATCTCATTCATTATCTTTTAATAATATAGAATAGATATTATCATTATTTAACAGACAAAGTAAAAGATAGACACAAAAGTTATTCCATTCATTCAAATAGTTACATGAAGAGAATGAACTTAAAATCAGTATTCATACCCACTATAAGAAAATTTACATATGTAAATTTTAAATATACTTTATATATGTTCTCTCTATATATAAATGTGCATATATATATTTAATTTCTATTATATAGAGAAATAAGATATGAGCAGAGTGTGTAGCTATATGTAGTGGCTAGCTATTGAGCAAACTTTTTCTTTTTTTTCCTCTTATTTTCTGCTTCAGTTTCTTACTTACATGTATTCTCCCAAGAATGCCAAAGTCCATCAAGTATAAGGCTTGTTCATTTTGTAATCCTTTCCAATAAGTGTTTTACACATTTTATTCAGTAGCTGAAGCATTTTGGTTTTCAAATAGAATCTATGTCATTATTGATTTCTTTCCCCTTTCTTAAAAGGAACTAAACTTTCCCACTTGTATTTATTTTTAGAGGTTAATAATCAGATTGAGTGGTTAAGGGGATGTTTGCTTCTTGTGGTTTCTGAGCACAGGCCTGAAGCTTCCGGTCATTCAGGGAGGCATCAGATGTGAGGGTATGCTATTTCCATTTTGAGGGTAAGAAATGAGCACACAGGTAATAAGGAGATAAGTAATCTGAGAATATTTATAGCAGCTACAATGTTCAATTTTGACCTAAGAGATTTCCCAGAACAGCAGCTCAATTTCACATGGAAGATTTGCAACCACAAATCTGCAACATTTATATATTTAATTTCCTTTTGCTCTCTCCTAAGTCAACCCTGTCATTGTTATGTAGCTACTGGTAACGGGGACAAAGCAGGTGGGAACTTTCATTAGCACTAAATCTATTATGAGAAGCTCCCTTTTGATCCAATCAAAATTCCAGAACTTTTCCTTTAAATGAAGTCTTCGTCTTCTAATCTTGTAATGGGAAAGATCTTTTAAAATTCAAACTGGAACACAATTCAATTTTAATCTTTTGAGACACAATGGACTTTGATTAATTAATAACTGATTGACCCCAATCTTCTTTCTTCATTTTGACAATCAACCCAGGGAATTCATACTCTGATTTGAACGACTTTTTACATAAATATGCCAATTTTGTGGTTATCATTTTTTTGATTTAGAAACGTCCTGGTTTATGTATTTTCCTTCCTAACGTCTCAACTTCCTTCCCATGGTTTGGGAGAATTTACACAAACTTTCATTCTCAGAGTGAAAATTTCTTACCCATGTCTAAATAATCATTTGCTATATAATCTACATTTATTTTAATTAGAGTAAGAATTTAATGGTGTTGCAGTTTGGGGGTGTGTGATATTCTTGTTGTTTATTCCTTTTTGAGAAAGTTGGATCCCCAGAATGACTTTAATTCTCATACCTCAGCCTCCTCAGTGTTGAGATTAAAGGTATGAGCCACCACACCTGGGTCATGTGAAAGTTTTAAGAACAATAGTTTCACAAGATTTCTAAGATAACTGACCATTGTGCGTTTTCTTTTCTTTGTGAATATAATCTGTAGTTGACAAAATATTAGTCCTGTGATGATGTTACTGCTATAAAATTTATGTTTTCATCACTTTAAATTCATTTACTGAAATTTTGTCTTCTAAGGAAATGAATATTATTCTCACCATCTTGAAAGATGATGCATTCAAGAGGATCAGAGCTGTACAAGGGAGAAACAGCTCCTAAGACAGCACTTGTGCTGCTATCCAGATCATTAACTTCTTTGGGCATGGAAGACGGAGAAAGAAATTCATATTTTTGCAAGCCATGTTTGCAATCCACCCTGCCGATGCAGCTTGACTGTAGTAGCCTGAACAGACTAAGACAGCCCCCAACCATCAGCAGAGGTATTTGAAACCATATTTCATGTCTCAGATTGATTAACCTCAGGCTGGAAGGATTGTTTGGCTGTGCTTGACCTTTCAATTTGCCTGCAAGGTTTCCAAGGTAGTGGAACATGGAAATTCAAGGCAAAAGAATGATTTGAAATGCCTTTGCTAACTTGAAGTAATATGTTGCAAAGACTGCAAGCAGCTTCAGAGCTAAGAATGCCTTGCTGAATATTAGGAAGGAAATGATGACCACAGAGTTTTCTTACTTCAAGAATTCAATTTTGTTAACAAGCAAGTGTTTTTATTGAGAATTATCCCAAGAAGAGTCAGATAAGAAAACAACCTGAATGACATCTTGATAAGTGTCTGATGATAGAGGCGATGATAAGAAACCTCAGTCACAGAATATTGGACTTCTGATCTACATAATTTTGATAAAGTATTTCAGTTGCTTAGTTCTTGATAAATTATCACATGCCAATAGAAATCTAATGTATCATTTTTTTCAATTAGCAGGAAAAAATTAGTAAAATCTGAATAGGAAAGACACAGTGAACCAGCATTTTCTTTCAGGGAGAAGACACCACACATCAACTTAAGAAAAAACCTTTACAGTCCAGGTCTTTTATTATTATTATTATTATTTTGTCCATCAGGCCATGGATTCGTACGGAATGGGCTCCAGCAGCTCAGGCTCCTTCCCATTAGTCCTCACAAAGTGTGCTTCTCTGGGGGGAGCAGGCTGGCTCTTCAGCTGAACCCAGGTACCCTTCTCTTTGGCTTCCTCTTTCTTCTGGTCATTCTCCTTCACCCGCTTCAGGAAGTTGTCTCTGCTCTTCGAGAGCTTGATGTGTTCAATCCACACATTAATTCTCGTGACAAGAATCTTGCCCTTAACTTGCTTGTTTACAATGATGCCCACAGCATGCTGGGTGACATTGTAGACTCTTCTTTTTTTGCCATGGTAACATTTATGGGGCATTCCTTTTTGAACAGTGCCCATTCCCTTGATGTCTACATCACCCTTCTTTTAGATTCGCATGTATGTGGCCAAAGGAACAACTCCATGTTTCCTAAAGGGCCTAGAGAACATACAGCGAGTGCCACTCCTCTTTCCCTTTGTGTTTGTCATTTTGGAGAGTTACTGAAAGATGGCTACCCCTAATGTATCATTATTATACTGGGCTGTAGTGAATATTTTTTCATGTCATTTCCTTTGAAATACTACTGATACATGTGTCCTATTTATTTGGAAATTTAATTGCTTAGAATAAATCCTTTTCATGGCTACTCAAATTTCTATCAATAAATCAAAATATATTTCTTAGAAGGATCTCTTAAGAATCTAGTAGTCACCTTTAATTTACAAAAACACATGATCCTATCGATTTCATTCTCTAAGGATCAAAGGCAGATTTTATAGGATGATACTCTGGTAAATAATACTATAACAAAATGATTTTAGCTTATGTGGACCCTATTTTAGAAGAAGTAGCATTAGGTAATGTGTTTTCTGCACCCCTTTAACCATGAGATTAAAAGTGGCCCACAGGAGCCCTGGTAACAAAGGAAAATTGTAAGCAATTCCTTTTGAATAAAGGCTCTCCTGTCAGAGAGAGTCCTGTTGTAAGGAGTAAACCTTTGTTATTTTAGTCCTTGATATTCTGTAGTGGTCTGTCACCAGAGTGTGAATTACTCTCTTCACACTGAGAATTTGCTCCTTCTCCAGTGTTCTTCAAGTTAGTTCAAAACAGGCTCCTGAGAAAAAATGACCAACCTGGGGATTAGCTAAAAGTCAAACCATAGCCAGACTGAATTATATTACTTTCTGAAGAGATTGCACAACTCAAAGCTGATGAAAAGATGCCAGAAGGATATAGGTACCCTTATCTAGTTTGATTCTGTTACTGTAATAAGAACACTCTGACCAAAAGCAATTTAAAAGAAGAAAGCCTTTGTTTTATCTAATAGGTTACAGTTCATCAATGAGGAAAGTCAGTGCAGGAGCCATGCTGGGTGTTCTTGTTGACTGACTAACTGTCCTGCACTCGGAAACACACACTTAGAAGACTATGATTAACTATCTTTCTAGTTGCCCAGAATGTACTTCCTAGGAATGGTACTGCCCACAGCAGGCTAAGCCCTCTTTCATCACTTAATTATCAAGACAATTCCTCAAAGTCATGTCTACAGGCCAATCTGATCTAGGCAATTCTTAAGTGGAGGTTTACTTCTTAGATGACTCTAGCCTGCATCAAGTTGAGAGTACTAACCACTGGTTTTGCTTCTACTTGGCCTCCCACCTACAATATGCAGAGCCTCGAGCAGAAGCCGTCTTTTCTGACCATTTTGCTGAACTATTCCTACAGCACTTCCAAGCTGAGGTGACCCAGGCCTCTGGATCACCCTCCCCAACTGTCTTGGCCCCATTGAGCCCTGGTGTTGACAGCTGCAGGGTGGGTCGGCCCCTGGATATGTTGGGCCCATCTCTATGTTCTGAGGATCTAGCTGGCCCCCTTCTTTCCTCAGTCTCTTCCTCTTCTACAACATTCTCAAAGCCAAAGCTCAAAAACCGCTTTTCCCTCTATTCAGTAGGTTACACAGTCAGAGATTATGTAGGAGACATCCTGCAGTGGCAAGGGGCCACTGACATTTTCTCCCCAACTGGGCCTCTGGAGACCACATCAGGCCCTCCAGTCCTAGGTGGAAACAGCAACTCCAGCTCTGGTAGTGCTGGGACAGCTAGTAGGGGATTGGCTAGTGATGGCACATCCCCTGGGCAGAGATAGACTCACCTACTCAACACTTTGAGATGCTGAGACTGAGTCATGGTGAAGGAACCTTGAAAGATGAAGCAGGAATGGTCCAGAGAGAAGAGTTGCTCAGTTTTATAGGAGCTGAAGAAGCTGCCTCTGACCCAACAGGAGTGGGTCATGGAGGAGGGGCGACTGGGCTGACCTCAGGGGGAGGAGGGCAGCCTCAGTGGCAGAAGTGTCGCCACTGCTACAAAGTGAAGAAGGAGGAGGAAGTCAAGTGCACTTCTTCGTACCACCCAAGGCATCCTGGCTCCAATTCAGCATTCCCTGTACAACTATCACTGACGTTCACACAGCCACGGCACTAGAGACGCCTGACAGGGAGAACACGTTTGTGGTTAAGATAGAAGGCCCTTCAGAGTACATTCGGGAGACAATTGATGCACTTCATGTGAAGGCCTGAGTGTCTGACATCCAGGAATACCTAAGCCGAGGACCCTGCCCTGCTATCAGCCCCCTTCCCCTGACCCCTGGGACCTTCTTTCTCACAAAGGATAACACAGACAGCCTGGAGTTGCCTTGCCTTAATCATTCAGAGAGTCTGCACAGCCAGAATCCGCTGCTGGGACTAAGCAAGAGTAATGACTTCCTCAAGCAGGGGGCTTATGGGGGCTTTTCCAACCGGCCATCAGCGTCCTTCTCTCCTAGTTCTGCCTCCATTGCTGCCACTTTGACTCAATGGAACTGGTTCCTCCGGAATTGCCTCCTCACATTCACATTGAGGAAGGGCCCCCAGCAGGGACAGTTCATCATCTCTCAACTCCCTCCTCTCCAGAAGCAGTCCCAGGCTCATTTCTGTTCCAGGGTGAGTCAAAGGGTGCTGAGGGGGATTATCCCCTCTCAGGATATCCTTGGTTCCACAGCATGCTCTTTTGACTCAAGGCTGCCCGGTTAGTTATGGAAGGAGGCACTGACTGACTCCCATGGTGTATTCCTGGTACTTCACAGTGAGACAGGATGTGGTGAATATGTCCTCACTTTCAGCTTCCAGGGCAAGTCCATGCACCTGTGTTCATCACAGAATGAGGAGGATCAGTGCTGGGTCCAACACCTATAGTTCCAGTCCGTTTTCGTTATGCTTGAGAACTTCTAGGTGCAGCCCATCCCTGTGCAGTCTGGAGGCTCCAGTGATGTTCTCCTTGTCTGCTATGTGACCACCCAGCAGCAGCAGGGACAGGAGCAGGCTGGGAGCCATGCAGAGGTGTGCAAGGGTGACCGACGCTACCCGGATTCTCCTTATTTTGAGCAAGTGCTCAGGCAATGGGCCACGTAGCTTCAGATGCATTACAATTGGTACTCTACATTAAAAGTTGTTCTTCACCGTCAGTTTTACTCCAGTGGTACTCAGCCTGTGATGATGCAATAGAGACCCAAGCCCATACAGACTTAAAATTTGGACTTAATATCACCTTTGACATGCTTACTGGCTGTGGCCCATATACTGATCCTCTCTCACAATCCTACATACCTATTTCCAACACATGTTTGACCTAGCCTTCAAGGCCTTCAAACTTTTATGCCCCAGGAAAGTTTAGGCTCTTTCCTCCATCTTGTCCAGCAGTCTGTGGAATCATTTCCTAAATTTTTGACCTGTGTCACCAATGCTGCTAAAAAGCAAGTCCCATATGGCCCTACCAAGGATATCTTTATTAAATAGCTAAACTGGGAGGGGCTCAACACCATCACCCCTAATGTAATTGCATCTGTTAGAAATGAGGATATTCATGGCCCTTAGCCGCCATGATAATGACACACAGAGCATGCCCATTTCCACCCTTACAGTTTCCATCAGTGCTTTGTCTAATGCCAAACTTGAAAAGGATGATAATTCTATCCCACCACAGCGTACTTGTGGGGAATGTGGACAGTCTGGCCAGTTACCTATTGTAAGTGTTCCAGGGCTCATCCAAAGACCTAATGCCATAAATGCCAAAAGGGCTGCTCCTGGGCACAAGACTAAAAGTTCCAGCAAGTCCTGATATGAATGAGAGACTGGACAATGACTTCACACTCCTGGCGCATGAAGGTAAGAGTTGTGCCTCAGTTTGTAATGGCTAAGGTGAACTGGTTCTCATCCACTAGGCAGATCCCTTCAATTTCAGAAACTTAGGAGCTGTCATTTAAATAGACAGATTGCCCCAATACTTTTGTTCTCTCTGCTGAGGTTACTTGAATAGCAGTAGAACCAACCTTAATGGAGATTTTAGTGTTTTTGTGAGCTAGCTTGAGAGAATTGTGGAACACCTTTAGGTCCTCTTCCAGAGCCAAGGTGATAGCAGGGAGTTTCTGTCGCTCATGCTCTGTGTGCTCAGCCAGCTTCCCACAACAGTCTATGAAAATAAGCCATTTGCTGCCCTTCTGGATAGTCAACAGCCACTCATTTTACTTGGTGTACTCTCTGACCCAGGAGTTACAGTTGTAGATATAGACTGCAGAGACACTGTCCTAAGCAAAGCCAGGAAAAACAGCAAACCACTTCGAGAGGACGTCTCTTTAAAGTGACTGCTAGGTCCAGTATGGGCATGCTGGATAATCATTTCCTACAGGACAGATGACTTTCTGCCCTTATCTTTTTAAAATTAAAGATAAGAAAGTATGCCACACCATCAAAAAATACCACACCCCCATGCTGGTATAGCCTTTACAAATGCCAATAAAATTAATTTGGGGTTAAAAATAATGGGAGTTAATCATAAGGAAAGGGCCTATACAAAACCAAATCATAGATTAGTACCACGAGGGGAGTTATTGGCAGTCCTTAGGTATTGGAAATGACCCAATCAGAACCCATAGATATTTTCTCAGTTAGCTGCTTATGCCACACAAGCATGTAAAATATTGTCTCATGCAAAATTAAATTACTAAGAGGATTCCATGCCCCAAACCATGCAAACTATTCAAGACTAATTACAGTCCAGAGGACACCCCGACCCTTATCCCATATCAGATTGCATACAGGGCTGCCAGGAATATTAGCAATGTTAGAGTAGACTTCCTAATTATGACTATGACAGTGTCTTTGCATTTGCTGGAACAGGCTAGGCTCCTCCATCAGAAATTTCATTTGTCCACCCCAAAATTTGTGCATGCTTCTACCCGGTTTGCCCTTGCTCAGATGTAAACATGTAAGCAGAACCTATACAATTTTCTCAACATGAGTTAAGTCATTGGATTTGTGTATGACATTCTTTGGCCAATTTGAGGATAACATAAAATACCTGCTAGACCCCTCTAAACTTGTTGCATGGTGCCTAATGGGAGGGGTGGTGGTTGCTCTGGTATTACTGCTTAAGGGTCTCCCACAGCTAAGATCCTGACAACAGCTTGTGAACAAGGCAAAACACCATGTGGTAATGGCTGTGGAGTACACTGGATCCAAACCTCCAAGGGAGGTGGTCAGTACTTGGCTTAAGCAAATACAGGAGGCCATTTAAAGCTCTAGTTCTCCTGAAAGTTTCCCCTTGCTTCTGACTTCTTGGGACATTCTGGGGACCCAACCCTTCAAGGAATAGTAGTCAAAGATGGGTAAGAGCATGTCCAGCATGCCAATCTAAGACAGGCACAGCCCAAAATGCTGGGGCTTCCCCAAGGTGGGGTTATATAAATCCATAGCTCCCACTAGGCCTCCCAATAAACATAAAATAAAAAGGGTGTGATGACACAGGGCAATAGTGCAAGCACAAGAAATCACATGCTATCTCCCAATGAATATGCAAGTTTGGCCAAAACAACCTATCAGTGGACCAAAAGCACAAGAACTAATGACATGCACTCCTAGCCATTCACAATATACTAGCAGCAACTGTGAGTTTCAAAAGGACCAACCAGAAACTTTCTTGTGACGGCTTAATTTTCCTAGCCCCATACAAACCCCTGACCATTTTAAAATAAAGAGTTTCTGCATTGGAATCTCTCAGAATCCGTGTTGTTGTCTCCAGGTCTTCTCACCCTCTGCCCTGCCAGAAATGGGGATCACACAACTGGCAGCAGCAACAAGCACACAACATGTACTTTTGTCCTTTGCTGAATAATCTTGTCAACCCGATGAGAGTCGTCACCATGTAAACAAATCTCTGGATGTCAGCTGATTTTTGGTCATATACCATATAAATAAATGACTTTTTTGATACTTTTAATCTATGAGATATTGGCGATCTTGTTATTATGGTGTAAATTAGACTTTTCTGACTAATAAACTTACCTAAGTCTGTTCCTACACTACTTTATTTTTCTAAAAATGCCTAAAATATTTTAATTACCCTATTGTCTTCTTCTGTATTCAGTCTCCATGTACAATGTATCCTCAAAGACTATTATTTCTAGTTTAAAAATGTGCCCTTGTGATTATATTTTGCCCTACCCTCACTCATCTCCCACTCCCCAGACTCTTACTATAGCTGCCAGTCATCTATTTTTCTTCCCATTTCATTTTCATAATTTGTTCACAAATTCTCTTCCTTTAGCTCATTATTATGATAAGTGAGTTTCCTGATGAATCTTTTATAGACAGTTCACATAATGCCACTCAGTGGTCAAAAATCCTCCCTGGCACACATGTTTCTTGCTATAATATGAGTCAATTCTATGACCTCGTACAAACATTCTTGCTTGTCAAACTCTTAATCCAACTATTTATTTTTCTTCCTAGAGCTTGCATTTAGACTATCTACCAGAGATTCCTGCATTAAATTTCTGATCTCCCATAGGACACCCTTAAAATATAGAATAAATATTAACTGTGTGGGCTAGTGAGAAATCAGAGACTATTAGGGAAAATGTCTCCAGTGGGACAGTGGGATAATATTCTCCTTTCATTTCTCTTTTTCATACTCAACAATGGGGTGAAAATGTTTCTTCTTCCATGAGCCCCCATATGACATGATATTTCAGCACATTCCTGAAAGACATAGCTTCATCTATCTCTAGAGTTAAATCTCTAACAGTATGAGCCAATGTACAACTTTATTTTTATTTTCTAGGCTGTTTATCACATTTTATTTATTCATTCATCATTCTGTATTTGCATGTGAGATCTGTGTTACCATGGCATATATATGAAGTTTAAAGGACAATTAGCAAGAGTTTTTTTTCCCTATACCATGTAGGTCTTGGGAACCAACTGGGTTCAATGTGTTTGATCACAAGTGCTTAACTTGTTGAACTGTCTCATTTGTCCTTTCATATCTCTTTTCTCCTTAGAAATGTGTTGTCTCATAAACATGTTGAAGTAATATAAACTAGAATAGCATATTAGATATGCCTGCTTAATTTGTAGCCCATCCCTGTGTATTTTACCTTCCATAAGTAACAACTTCTACATCTAGATCTTTTCTGGAAGTCTTTTGCACATTCTCTTCCATGGTGTTTTTGCAATGTGACATTCTTCTTGTCTTATTGACACCCTAAGTTGAGAGAATTCTTCAAAAAGAGACATAAGACAACACACATACTTGCTAAATATTAGTCTGATAAGAAATAAGTAATTCTTCAATATTACTAGCAATTACATGGGAAGCAAACACAATTTCAAAGACCATCCTTTGTTACTTATAGTTATTTTCTTATCTGTGCTGCAGATACAGAGGCTATGTTTTGATGAGCAGAACAACATGCTGTAATCATGCATAGACATCCTTTGTGACTTCAAAAGAGTTGATACTTACTATGATATTTCTTAAGCAGAATACCAAAATAAATTTATCTTTGATTTTAAAATATTACCCTGACCTGAGTATGCTTAAAGAACTTTGTAACCTGTTTTATTCATGGAGTGGAATGAGATACTTTTAAGGGATGTCAACATCATGGTAGTACTTCCCACAGCACAGATTAAACCTTTCTCCATGAGCCTCCTCCTTTAACTTTGCTGTCTTACATTTTACTCCTCAGCTTATATATTTTTTTTCTTTTCAATGAAGTTATTTTGTTGCATTTCAGGTACTTTTTAGCCCCACTGGAAGTAATGTTAGACACTACTATCTGCCCTTCTGCTCTTTTTAAGCAGGGATAATACCATTGACACTCATTTTAAAACAATTAATTTCAGAGTGATGCACATTTCTCAAATTGGTATATAATTCCAACTCTTCAATCCTACAATTAAGCAATCAAAATCACGTAGTGAAAACCTGGCTGTCTTTAATCAGTCTGATTGCACAGTTCTTTCCATGTGAATATATAAGTATTTGTTGAACAAATAATTTAAATAAAAGTTGGGTGCATACTGATGTGATTTTAATCTCAAAGGTCTTCTAATGTTTGTCTTGAACATTGCTACACATTAGTGGCACTATTCGGAGTGGTTTTGAAATTTTCTGGAGTTTAGGAATACCAGGAAGGAGTAGGTCACCAGCAGTAGTCTTTGAAAGTTGAAAGTCTCCAGGTTCTGGCTATGACAAAAAAAGATGCTATAAACATATTTGAGCACATGTCCTTGTGGCACGATTGAGCATCCTTTGGATATATACCCAAAAGTGGTATTGCTGGGTCTTGAGGAAGGTTGTTTCCTAATTTTCTGAGAAATCACCACACTGGCATACAAAGGGGTTGTACCAGCTTGCATTCCCACCAGCAATTTTCCCTTTTCCCCACAACTTCTCCAGCATAAGTTGTCATCAGTGTTTTTGATCTTGGCCATTCTTTTTTTTTATTTTACATTGTTTTATTTTTTCCATTCAAAAACATAATTAAAGAAATGACATTTTTTTCCTTTCTTCCTCTTCTCCCGGTCCCCTCCCGCTACCCGCCCACCCCTCCTCCCTCTCCCTTCTTCCTTGAAAGAGGGCATGGTGCCCTGCCCTGTTGGAAGTCCAAGGCCCACCCCCCTCCCTCCCAGCCTTGGGAGTAGTGCATTCAAAAAGACTCGGTTCCCAGAACACTAATACATGCAGAAGAGATAGGTCCTGGTGTCATTGTTGTTGGGTTCTCCATCCGCCAACTTTCTCTGCCACATTC
>PVIU01022997.1:0-28298 GCA_004026605.1 Ondatra zibethicus | reverse complement strand
GCAGGGGGGCAGGGGGCAGGGGGAAACTGCAGTCGGGAGGGCGTTAAGTAACTTCCAGGAAGTCTGAGAACTAGTTTGAGCCGGAGCTCAGATTAGACTCAGAAAGTTTTTCTCCAGAGTAGGGCTGTTAACCCCGACTTCTAGGTGAAGTCGGAAGGTTGGGGGAGGCCTCCGATCCTGCGTCAGCAGAGACAAACTTCCGGGTCTACCATCTGAGCTCAGAAGCAGTGAGTAAGGGAGAGGTAAGAGAGACCACACGCAGCAGCGAATCTCAGAACCGCCCGGGGCAGAGCAGGAACAGAAGGCTGAGTGTCTCTCTGGAACGTTCTCCCAAGCTCAGCACTTCAGTCCCAGTGCAAGACAGGGCTTTGCTGTGGATCACCGGCCGTGTGGACCTCTGCAGGTAGCCCAGACTTCACACCCCAACATGGAAGTTTGGGAAGAGAGGTGTCTGAGCCAGAGACCCTCATCCTTCACGGGTGTTCACTCCAGCTCACATTCCGGGGCCCACATATTCCCACCCTCCCCCTCCTCTGGTTGCGAAGTGAGGCCCATTTTCAAAAGAAGGAACTCCTTGGAGTGGTGGAAGGAGGAATCTGACAGCCCAGACCTCTCATTTCAAAACCCTAGAACCAAGATGTACTCTTGACCTTTGCTTTCCAGGCGGGGCCTGACCTCAACCGGCAGCCCAGCAGGCTCCCTCCGCCCCCATCCCGCCACCCCCCACTTCCACTCCCCACCCCCACCCCCGGCTGTGAGCACGGGACCGTGCTGGTTCGGGCTGCCTTGTTCTAGGTGCAGTCCTCTCTGGGTCTTGCCGCACCTCGGGGCACCCAACAGGGAGGACAGCGGGATCCGGGCGGCGTCTTTCCGGAGCTGTCTTGTGTAGCCCAGACCACGCTCTGGGAGTAGGCTCTGTGCAAGAGAGAGCATTGCACACCAGGGGTTCTTCCAGCCCACTGGGATAGTGCAGCTCCCCAGAGACACAGCCGGACGGGTGTGGAAAGAGTCAAAGACCCGGGCAGGAGGAGAAGGACTCAGACTCCACTGCATGGTGCCAAAGATTTCTCGGTACTTCTGTGGTACCGAGTGCTGCTGCTGGCCCACAATGATTGAGAACCTTGGGCGGCACTGTTCCCGGGTGTGTGTGTATGTGGGGGGGGTGTCCTCCAGGCTTCCTCAGACAGTAGCAGGGTCTGATTGCAAGTTTGAGGGATGTAGAATACAATTCCAGATCTAGGAATTTACAGCCAACATCCTGACTTAACAACAAAGAAAAACCTAGATGACTTGATCAAAGAAACACACACAGCACACAAGAAACATACAACACACAAACATGCACACATGATGGGAGTCCCCAGGAGAATACGTTGCTTTAAGTCTGCCTAGCTTTGGACCGAAAGCAAGTAACTGACTCTTTCCCAGCACATTTCTTCATCTACAACATAGTAATTCCCACATTCAGAGTTGCTGATGGGGAAACTGAGATAGTGCTGATGGGGAAACTGAGATAGTCCATAAAGATTAATAACAACAAAGGTAAGCTGTCGCCTCGTCAGAGATCTTTACAAAAAAGGAAAAGAGAAAAGCAACAGGACTTGACATCACAGTGACAGCAATGGTAATGGTCCCCATGGTGGTTTTGACGCTAGGAGTTCACTGGATTGTCCAAAAATTCTTGCCAATATGTCTTAAACCAGAATGCTGTTAGCCCACTGTCATTACAAAAACAGCTTGCCAGCCTTTAATCCCAGCACTTGCGAGGCAGAGGCAGGCGGGTCTGTGGCGGAGTTCGAGGCCAACGTGGTCTACAGAGTAAGTTGCAGGGCAGCCAGGACTACACGGAGAAACTCTGTCTTCAAAACAAAATAATAGTAATAATAATAATAAAAACCCAGCTTGCCACTTTTTACTAAAATGTACCTGTGAGGAGAGATTACAAAATCAAACACTGGATGTCAAAATAATGAGAAAGGAAATGATTGGGAAACATTCGGTTAAACAGGGTGAAACAGATTCTTTTGTTTGCCACAGAGCCTTCCGAGCCTGGGGTTTGCGCAGTGTAAGTCTGAGCAGGCCTGCTTCAGGGCCGTTCACCATGCCAGCCCATCATTCACTTCTTCCCCAGCAGCTTGGACTAATCTCACACTTCGGGGTTCTCATCACTACGACGAGATCAACTTCCCCATTTGCGGAATACCTGTGAAGGACTGAACTTCAGAGTTCCATGAAGCAAAGCATATCCAATGTCTTTGTTCTGAGCACTGGAATACGTGGACACAGGCCAACAAAGTCAGTGATACACAGAGCTGGAGAGATGGCTCAACGGTTAAGAACACTTGTGCTCTTGCAAAGAATCTTGGCTTCCTCCCCAGCACCCATAATGGTGGCTCACAACTATCTGCAACCCCACGCCCAGGGGGTTCAACAGGTGAACATGTGTGCATACCGGCAAATATTCATACACATAAAAATAAAATAAATAAATCTAAAAAGACTTTTTTTAAAAAAAGGCAATACGTTAGTTCTGGAGGAACTCCCAGACTCTATGGAAACAGACACAAATAATGACGAAATGAAATCAGCATCACTTTGAGCAGCTGCTGGGTAGGTTAGGGTGGGGCCTGTTCTCAGGAGCTCTCAGTGGCCAGGTTGGCTACATACAAATGCGTGGCAGGAGCTGCAGAGAACTGAAGAAGGCAGGCCAGGTCAGTGTCGCAAAGGGTGTGCTGGCATGCACACTCAGTGTGCTGCATTCAACAATGGTTTAAGAAAAGCCAAAAATTTGGGGCTTTTTTTAAAAAAATATTTCTTATGGCTTATTTAACTTTATTTTATGTGCATTGGTGTGAAGGTGTCAGATTCCCTGGAATTGGATTTTTCAGACAATTGTGAGCTGCCATGTGGGTGCTGGGAATTGAACCCGGGTCCTCTGGAAGGGCAGTCAGTGCTCTTAACCACTGAGCCATCTCTCCAGCCCTGAGGCTTTTTTTTTATGAGATTCCATCTCATTCCTTATTTTCATTTTAAGTATTTTATTTATTTATTTTGGTTTTTCAAGACAGGGTTTCTCTGTGTCACCCTGGATGTCCTGGAACTCACTCTATAGACCAGGCTGGTCCCAAACTCAGAGATTCACCTGCCTCTGCCTCCTGAGTGCTGGGTCTAAAGGCATGCACTACCATACCACAGCGACCTGATTTTTTTTTTTTTTAATATTGTTTGCTAGTTCAAGAATTTAGGAAAACAATTGTGGAGCCATCGAAAGTCATTTCTGTGCTGAGTGGTAGAGTGTTCATCTAGTGTGAATAAAGTTCGGGGCTCAGTCTTATCACACTGTCTGGGCTTCCAGTTTGTGACTTCTGGACTATAACTACCTCTTTCACAAGAAGGTACTAAAAGCTGCCGGGAGGTGGTGGTGCATGACTTTAATCCCAGCACTCGGGAGGCAGAGGCAGGTGGATCTCTGTGAGTTCGAGGCCAACCTGGTCTACAAGAGCTAGCTCCAGGACTGGCTCCAAAGCTGCAGAGAAACCCTGTCTCGAAAAACAACAACAACAACAACAAAAAGAAGTTACTAAAAGCTAAAACAAGAATAAAGAAATACTATTTTATGGTAACTGTGATTCAAGGAAATATAAATGCCAAGAAAATAGTACTTAATATAACCAACCAAAAAGATTATGGCATTAGGCACCAGTGAGACAGCAGATTAGCGCACTTGTGCAACCACGAGGACCTGAGTTCAAATCCTAAGCACCCACGTAAGAAGCTCAGTGTAATTGCTCGTGCACCTGTCACCCCAGTGCTGGGGGTACAGAGACAGGAAGATTATTTAGATCAACCTAGCTTCAGATTCAGTGAGAGACCCTGTCTCAAGGAAATTAGGTGGGTAGCGACAAGAGCAGAACACAGGATGTGCCCCTCTGGCCTCCACGTGGCTCCTTGAACACACACACATATACCAGACACATATTCTACACTACAACACACACGCACACAAATGTGACATTAGTATGTGTTATGTTAACATCTCTAGGAATGGGTCTCACTGTTCCAGTAATAATTTCTGTGACTAAATCATCAGATTACTGTATTTCAGTTTATCTATAAAAAAACAAACAAAAAAAAAATGTGCTCTAGCAAGCAGAAAAACTTGAAGTTCTTCAAAAGTAAATGAATTTAAGTGGTCTTCTGAATAAAAATAAATAAATAATGCTTAATAGGCTGGCAGGATATATCAGTGGGTCAAGGTGCCTGCTAATAAGATTAAAACAACTGAGTTCAATCCCTGGGATCCATAAAATAGAGAGAGAGTGAGAACCAACTCCCACAAGTTTTTCTCTGACCTCTACACGGAGATTGTGGCAATGGTGCCCACACACATACAGGCACAGAGTAAATAAATAAATACTGTCTTATGACTCTGTATCTTGAGTTTAAATGGAAAAGGAATCTTGTAATAGATTTTTCTTTGGGCCACTAGCTCCCGAATAATGACATGGAGACTTATTAATTATGAAAACTTGGCCTTAGCTTAAGCTTGTTTTTAACTAGCTCTTATGACTTAACCGTTTCTGTTCATCTACGCTCTGTCACATTCTGCCCATCCTGCTTCCTCGGTGTCTCCTTACACGCCTAGATTTATCTCCCACTTTCTCTCTCTCTGCCCGGAAGTCCCACCTATGCCTTCTGTTCAGCTCCTTATTAAATGAATCACAGCATCTTCTTACAATGTACAAATATTGTACAACAGAATCTCATTGTACACATATACTGATATAATTGCTGATTCTGTTTTGAATTTGTTGTTCAATGCCATTTGCGTTTGTTTGCCGGAGATGTCACCCAGTTACATTTTGGTTTTGTAAGGGACTGAAAGTAAAGATGCTGATGAGGAGCCCGCTCCTGTCCGGTCAGCTTTGCTGTCATAGTGGCTGAGGGTGCTTCAAGGAGAACACAAAACAAAACAAATGCAATCGATTTACCCAGTCAAGACTGAATTAGCCGGGATGCAGACATCAGAGATGGATGAGTCTACAGCAGTGGTTCTCAACTTTCTTAATGCTGCGACCCTTTAATACAGTTCCTCGTGTTGTGGGAAGCCCCATCAGAAAATTATTTTGTTGTTATTTCATAACTGTAATTTTGCTACAGTTATGAACCATAGTGCACATTTCTGTGTTTTCTGTTGGTCATGGATGACCCATGTGAAAGGGATCGCTACCCACATGTTGAGAGCCTCTGTCCTAGAAAAAGGTAACCAGCCAACAGAATGATTTCCAAAGGTCTCTGTAAAACATGAACACCAGGGACTGACTTTCTACATACCAATGCCTGCTGTATTTAAGTCTGTTCATTTCCAATAGTGGATAACGAATGTGAACACATTATGCCTAGTAGTGAAAAGGAAACTTGTTTTTAGGGCTGGCTTGCTGTTAGGCCTAAACCAAAGGTTAGATATAAGACTGTGTGACTCCTTCTAAGGACAAATACAAGTTATCAAACTTCTCTCTCATGCTGCCTTCCATAGTCTTAAAAATACTTTTCATTGTGCAAAAGTATCTGTCACAGTCATTCTAACATAAATATGCTACTGTTTATACAATGTATATGTCTAAAACTTCTGTTTTCACAAACCCAAAGAATTCTTGTGAGTTCCAGGGAGCCGAATTGAAGGATCCACCTTAAAACAGGTCAGATAAATTCCCCTCAATTCCCTGGTCCTAAATTTTTTTTTCTTAATTTAACTTTGTTCTTTGTTCTGCCAATACCTTAGCCAGGTGTAAGAGACACCAGACATTTCCATGCCACAAACACCAGACAGGAGCAAAGAGACCAGCTATGCCAGGATGTGACCAGCACCCAGCCTTCTCAGGTTCCCCCCAAAGATGACACCCACAAATAAGCAGGAAGCAGTCTTGAGAATCCACTGCCCCAATTCCTTTGACCTGTGGTGCCTAACTGCCCACTTTTTTGTTATTATAAAAAAGAGATGGAAATGTAATGATTGTTCTGTCTCTTTAAGAGACAAGCCACACCCACTCCCCCCCCATCCGCTGAGGCAGGCTGATCTTCAGCTTCCAGCCTGAGTTCTCTCTCTTTTCCATCTTCTCTCAGAGAGGCAGCTTCTCCCCTTCCCCCGCTTCTGTCTCTCTCTTCTCTCTGTACTCTCTCTCTCTCTCCTCTTCTCCCCTTTTTCCTTCCCCTCAATAACCCACCTAATTAATGTTCAACTTTACTCTGCATGGCGTGCCTATCCATGTCTCTGTCTCTTGCCCACCCGCCACGTGTCTCCCTGCCTGGGACCAGCCACCGCTCAGGGACTGGCAGCTGTCTCTGCCTGGGACTGGCTGCTCTCAGGGCCCACTGCCTGCTGCCACATGGCCCACTACCACCGCTTGGGGACCTACAGCATTTCTGCTGCCTACTGCTGCCGGGAATCTTGCAGCATTTTTAATTTTTCCATTATACTCCTTATCAATAAAAAATAATATAAAAGAAATTAGCCACTAGGGAGCCTAAGGCTAGAGGACTGTAATTTGAGGCCAGCCTAGGCTACTTAGAGACATTTTGTTTTAAATAAATACAAAAAGTTACTCCCTTGGAAACAACCAATTTGCCTATCAATTAATAAATAGACAAATTATTGAGGTTTTTGGCTAAAAAAAAGAATAAAATATAAATATAGAATACAGCATGGTGAACCTTAAAAATACTATGCAAATATGACAAAAGGTCTTGAATTATATTACAAAGAGTCCAGAAAAGGCAAGCCCACAGAGACAGAGAGCTTAGTGTTAGCTAGAGCTGGCGGTGGCTCTGAGGAGTTTAATTGGCACACTTTTCCTATTGGGATAATAAAAATATCCAGTCATTAAGCAATGGCGATGGTTATACAGCCCTGGGACTAAACTAAACATCACCAAATTTCACCCTTTAAAAAGGTCAGCAGGGAGTTCGAGGCCAGTCTGATCTTCAAAGAGAGTTCCAGGACAGCCAGAGCTGTTACACAGAGAAACCCTGTCTTAGAAAGAAAGAAAGAAAGAAAGAAAGAAAGAAAGAAAGAAAGAAAGAAAGAAAGGAAGGAAGGAAGGAAGGAAGGAAGGAAGGAAGGAAGGAAGGAAGGAAGGAAGGAAGGAAGAAAATATTTAGCAGGGTCACTTTCTTTTTTTCCCACTTCCTTTTTACCTTCCTCTCCCTCCTCCCCTCCTTCCTTTTTTCTCTCTTTTTTTTTTTCTTTTTGAGGCAAGTTCTCGCTGTACAGCCTGGCTGGCCTCCAATATCCTCCTACGTCAGCCTCCCAGGTGCAGGGATTACAAACATCATCAGGTCCAGTCCATGGAACTTACTTCGGTTAAAAACGCTTCTTGTTGGCTGAAAAAAAAAAGGTTAACCCTTGCTTTCATTCTCTTCTTCCTGGATGAGGTCATTCACGCCCACAGCTTCTATTACCATGTGGACTGTTGCTGTGTCCTGAACTCTGGGTCAGTGTGTTCAAATGTTCCAAGCTTCCTGAGACAGGGCCTAGTTGAGGACAGAGGGCAAACACAGTTACAGACACAAGCACAGACACAGCTCCCAGAGGCCGGGAGGAGACTTGAATAGCACTTAGGAATGGAGTTTTTATATCCTGGGTAATGAGCCAATTTGGTCCCACCCACATGTAAATTAGTCATTGAGTTAGGACTAATGGGGGTTGGCTAATTTGAATATATATGTGGGAAATTCTGATTGGTTGATGGGTCAGAGGCCCGTCAACCTTGGCTTTCTTTTTGTCCTTTGACTATTGGGCAGTACAGCCATAAAAGAGAAGGGTATAAAGTCGTCCCGAGTGTCCTGATGAACAGAGCAGAGAAGGCTGGGTTTTTTGTTTTTTTTGTTTTTGTTTTGGTTTTGGTTTTTCGAGACAGGGTTTCTCTGTGGCTTTGGAGCCTGTCCTGGAACTAGCTCTGTAGACCAGGCTGGCCTTGAACTCACAGAGAACCACCTGCCTCTGCCTCCCGAGTGCTGGGATTAAAGGCATGTGCCACCACCGCCCGGCGAGAAGGCGAGAAGGCTGGTTTTAAAGACAGCGGAGGGCAGAAACAAAACAGAAGGTGCTTTCCTTGGAAAGCTTAAAATAGAATAATTCCTTTGTCATGCCAGCTGACATGGGCTTGTGTGGGAATTTGACTATTATTTCTTGTCTCTCCTGATTTCTCTGAGCTCAGCTGGGCAGTGAGAAACTCTGGCATACTGTCCGGTCCACTGTGCCTAGTGCAGATGGCCAGAATAAATGAGTGGACTAATACAGGCTTCCTTGAAAAGAACCTTTAAGCCAAAAGGGCTCTGCCTTTCTTATTGTGAAAACCACCCCAACTGAAGACCGTTGGAGGAGCCCCCAAGCCTAGCACAGGTTTGCCAAGTCACTTGTCCGCACTGTATGGCACCTCCTTTGCAACATCATTGCTTGTCCTTGCCTGGCCCCTGAGACTTCACTCATTGAAAACAGCCACAGCGTCTTTCCCCCTCGGGATCCTCAGGAACGCTAATAGCCGTCAGCAGTAAGCAAATGAAAGCCCCTTCATGTTATACGGGCTTGCTCTACAGGGCCAGCAGTGTCCAGCACCCTAATGATGATGTCACTCACTGTGTTGGTCCCACAAAATGGGTCCCCTCACTGGCTAATCATAGTTATCATGTTATAAATCAGATGGGTTTACAAAGAGTTTCTTCAAAGCCATTTGAACCTCATGTATCAATGTGAGGCAAATGTGAACTAAGAAAGTCTTTCAGCCATTTGTCTAAACCCTAGAGGAAAAAAATGTCAGCAACACAGGATGGGGACCAAAGTAGTTATGAATTTAAAATTTATATTCTTTCATCTAAAAACTGAAACCACATGATGTTAACTAGCCAGCTATACCTTTGAACTTCATAGGGTTTTTAAAAGATTTACCTATTTTTAGCTTATGCATATGAGTATCCTGCCTGCATGTATGTTAAGTGTACCATCTGCATGTAGTGCCTGCAGAGACCAGAAGAGGATGTCAGGTCCCCTGGAGCTGGAGCTACAGCCGGTTGTGAGCCACCAAGTGGGTGGTAGGAAGCCAACCTGGGGCCTCTGCAAGAGTGGTAAATGCTCTATTGCCGAGCCTCTTAAACTTCATGGCTTCTGATGGAAAGAAACTAGAGTGTAACATCAAAAGAGCCGGAGACTTTGGTCTGCTATAGTCATAATAGTTACAGAAACAGTGATCAGTAACAGTGTTTTCTGTGCTGGGCGCTTGATGCACACTGGCTCAGTCCCGGGTAGTGATGAGACCCAGAGGCAGAGCTTCACTGAAGATACACAGCAGCCAGCTTGCCCCAAATCCATGTGACACCAGAGACAAAGGCACCTTCATTACCATCGCTGGAGTTCTGGGGCAAAGGAGACACAGCTCCCCTAAGTCATCCTTCACATCTTGAGGAGTCTCTTAAGATTTTAGGGACCTTTCTTTACACAAAACCAAGCTGTGTGGCTTGGATACTGAAAAGAGTTTCAGGACCAGCCAGTTTATGGAGCAGGGCTAGAACTTTCATTAAAGAGACTTTAACCTAGGCTTAAGTATGAGGATTAGGAGAAAGGGCAGCTTGGGGTGGAGCTGAGGACGTTAGACTCCTCTACGTGTGAATAGGACTTCTCAAAGGAGAAGCTGGGCTCATTGTTATTACAACAATCTTATAAGGGATTTGATGTTGCTATCTTATCAGTGAGTGGTTTCTGAGAGCATCTGATAAGATTAAAATCAATAAAGTCAGCGGCCAGACCAATGGGTTCTAAGGAAGCAGGTTATTTTACAGTAAACCGTTTGGGTGAAAGCTATTTCCTCATAAATGTCTGTGAATGGGGGGATATTAGCCATATCAGCTGCCTTTACAGCAGGGTCCTGCTGGGTTTTGTTTCCCAGCTGGTGAGAGGCTTCAGTCAGACTCTGAGGTGAGGGGTGCTTCTCCCTTCTTGTGCACCCACAATTTCCCTGTATTTGTCCTGTCTCACTGTGACAAGCACAAGGCTTGTCCGCCGCCATCCCAGTTAATCCTCAAAGCCTCCCAGGCAAAGAAGCGCAAATGCGACTCCTCATTTTACACAGAGGACATCAGGTTTACACTCATAAGTAGCCCAGTGTTACATAACTTGCACGTGCTGGGAACAGGGACAACTGGGCTCTACCACTTCGACAGTGGTCCTAAGAAAGGATCTGAGCTAGGGTTTAAACAACTCACTAGCCCAGCAGCAGGGGATTTCCTAACGCCCTGGGAGGCCCTCTGAGAAATGAGACATTCTAGGATTAGGATGGGTGTGTGTGTGAAAATACATGGTAGGCCTGGCAAATTTCTTTCTAAAAGTAAAGCAGTGTTCAACACACACAGAACAAAACTTTTTAAAGGTCTCAGGAAAGCAGGGTTGTGGTGGCTCCCACCTGTAGCTCTAACACTTGGAGGCTGAAGAAGCAGATTTGCTGTAGGTTCAAGGGCAGCATGGGATACATAAAAGATCAGTCTAGCCTGGGCTGATACATCCTGTCTCAACAAACCAAAACAAAAGGTCAGAGGAGCAAACCTGAAAAAGCTCCCAAATGCCCAAAGCTAGAATAATAGGAACAATGAAATGCCGATAGTAATGGATTATAGCCCAATGGATAAAGTAAATATCCATCAGTACATATTGATGGAAATGAATGATTGGGCAAATAAATAAATGAGTAGAAGGACAGAACGCCCCTGCAGATTATAAATTAGAAGGGATGAGAAGATCACCACTTGGCTGCCACTGTAACAACCGCTGTGGGCAAAATTCTATTATTAATATCTGACGTAATCGTGGGACATAGATTATAACTGTGAACTAATAATGATACGGTATTAACTGAGATCCATATTTAATTCTGATTTTCTTGGTTTTTACCATTAGCTGGATCTGTCTATGCTGACATCTGCTCCCAGCTGCCTGCTTTCTCCAATTCCCTTCCAGGCTTTCAAAGACTAACAGAAAAAAAATCCCAAGTCTGATGATGAGGGGTCTAAAAGGAGAGCAAATACCATCAGACAGAAAGCAGTTGACAAATGGCAGGCATGGTCAGTAGCTTCCTCCTGGCTGCTGTGGTTACATATGTGGTGTCCTCCCCAAGGACTTAAATGTTGGGGCCTGGACCACAGCTACGAACACTATTTTGGGAAATTCTGTAAACTTTAGGAGGTAGAACCTAGGTGGTAGAAGCGGACCTCTGGAACAGGTTCTTGGTGTATCTTATTCCTAGATCCTTCTTGACCATTTCCTCTACTTGTCTGTGACAGAATGGAATATCTATCTCTACATGCCTCATATCTGTCCTGGCACTCACTCTGTAGCCCAGGCTAGACTTAAACCCAGAGAAATCCACCAGCCTCTGCCTCCCTGAGTGCTGGGATGAAAGGCATGTGCCACCACCGCCCAGCTATTTTTAATATTTTAATGGTTAGACTTATTTTATTTTATGTGTATGGGTTTGTTTGTTGCATGTCTGAGCACATGTGCATGCCTGCCTGGTGCCTGAGGAGGTCAGATGAGGGCATCAAATCCCCTGGAACCAGAGTTACAGACAGTTGTGAGAAGGCATGTGGGTGCTGGGAATTGAGCCTGGATCCTCTGCAAGAACAACCAGTGCTCTTAAGCTCTTAGCTACTGACTGGCTTCAATTTTTTAAATCTGTCTGTCTGTCTGTCTATCTATCTATCTATCTATCTGTATCTATATATGTGTGTTTCTGTATGTGTATATATATATATTGTCATGGGGTTTACATATAAATAAACATAGGTTATATATATAAACCCTCAGACAATATATACACATGTATATATACATATATGTGTATATACATATATGTGTATATAAATATATATGCTAGAGAACAGGAGTATTCTGGGAAGAAAGAAGCTCTTCCCAAGTCCTGTCTAGACACTGAAGAAGCAGGATGTGACCTGCCCCCCTGAAAAAGAAAGTGCACTCCTAGGACAGAGAGAGCCAGAGCAAACAAGCTCCACCGGGAGCAGAAGCCAGGAGCAAATCCAGCCCTGGGAGCCAACCCAGTCCTGGGACACTGGCAGACCAGGATTGAGCCAATGACCTGACTCAAAGTCTGCGACCTCCACCAGAACCTGAGTGGGACTTAACCAGTTACCTAAGACACAGAGAGAACAAGCTCCACCAGGAGCAGAAGCCAGGAGCAAACCCAGTCCTGGGACACAGGCAGATCACGATTGAACCAGTGACCAGATCCAGAGTCAGCAATCTCCACCAGAACAGGTCCAACTCCAAGCCAGGGACTTCTGCAGGAGGAGATCCAGACCAAGATTTACAGAAACAGATCAAAGCCAGCAGCCTAGACCAAAGTAGGCCTGAGACAGCAAACTCCAAGGGAGCAGACCAAAGCACAGGAGCGCTGAGCTACCTCCAGGAACAGGAATAACCAATGAGATAACTAGAACTGTGACACTGACTGTACCACAAGGAACAACCTTCTGAGCTTTGGATTCATTGGCACCTAGAAGATTATTCAACAGAATCTCAGACAGCCCCAACCACACTTATTAGAGGAAAAGATGAGTCAAAAAGGTAAGATCACATGCTAGAACACAAAGAGCAACACAATACCAGTAAAACCTAAAGACACTACAAAAGCAAGTCCTGAACAACCAAATATGGATGAACCAGAAGAAAATGATCTAAAAAATAACCTCAAGAGAATGTTTGAAATTCTTAAAGATGAAATGAGAAATTACCTTAAAGAAATGGAGGAAAAAACAAACAAAAAATTGGAAGATATCAGCAAATCACTTAAAGAAAACCAAGACAAAGAACTCAAACATATAAAAAAAAAACTATTCAGGACTTGAAAACTGAGATTGAAAAAATAAAGAAAACACAAGCCAAAGGAATTATAGAAACAGAAATCATGAGAAAAAGATCAGGAACCACAAATGCAAGCATGAACAACAGAATACAAGAAATGGAAGAGAGAATTTCAAGCGCTGAAGATAAATTAGAGGAAATAGACTCATCAGTAATAGAAAACATTAAATCTAATAAAAGCTTAACCCAAAATATTCATGAAATATGGGACAACATAAAAAGGCCAAATCTTAGAATAATAGGTATAGAAGAAGTTCAACTCAAAGACACAGAAAATTTACTTAACAAAATCATAGAAGAAAATTTTCCCTACCTAAAGAAAGATATGCCTATGAAGATACAAGAAGCTTATAGAACATCAAATAGACTGGATCCAAAAAAAAAAGTCCTCTCGCCACATAATAATCAAAACACTAAACATACAGAGTAAAGAAAGAATATTAAGAGCTTTAAAGAAAAAAAGGCCAAGTAACATATAAAGGTAGACCTATCAGAATTACACCTGACTTTTCAGTGGAGACAGTGAAAGCCAGAAGGTCATGGTCAAGCGTTATGCAGACATTAAGAGACCACGGATGCCAGCCCAGACTACTATACCCAGCAAAACTGTCAATCACCATAGAAGGACAAAACATGATATTCCATGACAAATCTAGATTTCACCAATACCTAGCCACAAACCCAGACCTACACAAAATACTAGAAGGAAAACTCCAACCCAAGGAAGATAGCTAGGCCAACAAAAACACAGACAATTGATGATCTCATTACAGCAAATCCTGAAGAAGAAGAAAAAATGTACAAATTAACATCACCAACAGTGAAAACTAAATTAACAGGCGATAGCAACCACTGGTCATTAATATCCCTTACTGTAAATGGACTCAACTCACCCATAAAAAGGCAAAGGCTAACAGATTGGATACAAAAACAGAATCCATCCCTTTTCTGCATACAAGAAACACATCTAAGAGCTGGAAAGATGGCTCAGTGGTTAAGAGCACTACCTGCTCTTTCGAAGGTCCTGAGTTCAATTCCCAGCAACCACATGGTGGCTGACAACCATCTGTAATGAGATCTTGTGCCCTCTAATTTCCTGCAAGCTATATGCAGACAGAACACTGCATAAATAAATAAAATAAAAAATAAAATAAAAAAGAAACGCATCTCAACCTCAAAGACAGACATGGCCTCAGAGTAAAAGGTTGAGAAAAAAATATACCAATCAAATGGACCTAAGAAACAAGCAGGTATAGCTATCCTAATATCTAACAAAATAGACTTCAAGCTAAAATCAGTCAAAAGAGACAAAGAAGGACAGTTCATATTAGTCATGAAAAATCCATCAAGAGGAAATTTCAATATTGAACATCTATGCCCCAAATACAAGGGCACCCTCATATGTCAAAGAAACACTTCTAAAACTTAAATCATACATTAAACCCCACACACTAATAGTGGGAGACTTCAACACTCCCCTCTCACCATTGGACAGGTAAATCAGACAAAAAATGAACAGAGAAATAAGAGAACTAACAGATGTTATGACTCAAATCGACTTAACAGACATCTATAGAATATTCCATCCAAACAGAAAAGAATATACCTTCTTCTCAGCACCTCATGGAACCTTCTCAAAAACTGACCACATACTCGGTAACAAAACAAACCTCAACAAATACAAAAAAATTGGAATAACCCAATGTACCTTATCAGATCACCATGCTTTAAAACTAGAAGTCCACAGCAATACCAATTCCAGAAAACCCACAAACACATGGAAATCAAACAATGCTCACCTGAATCATCAATGGGTCAAGGAAGAAATAAAGGGGGAATTTAAAGACTTCCTAAAATTCAATGAAAGTGACCACACAACATAACCCAAATGTATGGGACACAATGAAAGCAGTGTTAAGAGGCAAGTTCATAGCACTAAATGCATACATAAAGAAGCTGGAAAAATCCCACACTAGTGAATTAACAGAACATTTGAAAACTTTAGAACAAAAAGAAGCAAACTCACCTAAGAGAACTAGATGGCAGGAAATAATCAAATTGAGAGCTGAAATCAACAAAATAGAAACAAAGAAAACAATACAAAGAATCAATGAGACAAAGAGTTGGTTCTTCGAGAAAATCAACAAAATAGGCAAACCTTTATCCAAACTAACCAAAAGGCAGAGAGAGAATATCAAAATTAACAAAATCAGAAATGAAAAGGGGGACATAACAACAGACACAGAGGAAATACAGAGGATCATCAGGTCATATTTTGAAAACCTGTACTCCACAAATTTGGAAAACTTAAAGGAAATGGACAACTTTCTGGATAAATATCACTTACCAAAATTAAATCAAGACCAGATAAGCAAATTAAACAGACGTATAACTGCTGAAGAAATAGAAACAGTCATCAAAAGTCTCCCAACCAAAAAAAGCCCAGGACCAAATGGTTTCAGCTCAGAATTCTACAAGACTTTCAAAGAGGAACTAATACCAATACTCCTCAAATTATTCCACACAATAGAAGCAGAGGGAACATTGCCAAACTCTTTCTATGAGGCTACAATTACCCTGATACCCAAACCACAGAAAGACAATACTAAGAAAGAGAATTACAGACCAATCTCACTCATGAACATTGATGCAAAATACTAAATAAAATACTAGCAAATCGAATCCAAGAACACATCAGAACCATCATCCACCATGACCAAGTCGGCTTCATCCCACAGATGCAGGGATGGTTCAACATATGAAAATCTGTTAACATAATCCACCATATAAACAAGCTGAAAAATAAAAACCACATGATCATCTCATTAGATGCCGAAAAAGCATTTGACAAAATACAACATCCCTTCATGATAAAGGTCTTGGAGAGAGCAGGAATACAAGGAACATACCTAAACATAATTAAGGCAATATACAGCAAGCCAACAGCCAACAGCAAACTAAATGGAGAGAAACTCCTAGCGATTCCACTGAAATCAGGAACAAGACAAGGTTGTCCACTCTCTCCATATCTATTCAATATAGTTCTTGAGGTCCTAGCTAGAGCAATAAGACACAAAAGGGAGATACAAATTGGAAAAGAAGTCAAACTCTCACTGTTTGCTGATGATATGACAGTTTACATAAGTGATTCCAAAAATTCTACCATGGAACTTCTACAACTCATAAACACTTTCAGCAATGTAACAGGATACAAGATTAACTAAAAAAAAAATCAGTAGCCCTCCTGTACACAGATGATAAAAGGGCTGGGGAAGAAATCAGAGAATCAACACCCTTCACAATAGCCACAAATGGCATAAAATATCTTGGAGTAACTCTAACCAAACAAGTGGAAGACTTGTATGACAAGAACTTTAAATCTTTGAAGAAAGAAATTGAAGGAGACACCAGAAAGTGGAAAGACCTCCCATGCTCTTGGGTAGGCAGAATTAATATAGTAAAAATGGCAATCCTACCGAAAGCAATCTACAGATTCAACGCAATGCCCATCAAAATCCCAACAATTCTTTAAAGAGAAAGTAAAAAAAAAAAAAAAAACCAACAAAATTCTTCAAAGACCTCGAAAGAATGGTACTCAACTTCATTTGGAAAAGCAAAATACCCAGGATAGCCAAAACAATCCTGTGCAATAAAAGAACTTCTGGAGGTATCACAATCCCTGACTTCAAACTCTACTACAGAGCTTCAGTACTGAAAATAGCCTGGTACTGACAGAAGAACAGACAGGAGGACCAATGGAACCGAATAGAAGACCTGGATATCAATCCACACATCTTTGAACACCTCATATTTCATAAAGAAGCAAAAAATATCAAATGGAAAAAAGAAAGCATATTCAACAAGTGGTGCTGGCATAACTGGATAGCAACACGTAGAAGAATGAAAATAGACCCATATCTATCACCATGCACAAACTCAAGTCCAAATGGATCAAAGACCTTAACATAAAGCCAGCCACACTGAACCTTATAGAAGAGAAAGTGGGAAGTACACTTGAACGCATTGGCACAGGGAACCACCTCCTAAATAGAACCCCAGAAGCACAGACACTGAGAGAAACAATTAATAAATGGGACCTCCTGAAATTGAAAAGCTTCTGTAAAGCAAAGGACATGGTCAAGAAGACAAAATGACAGCCTACAGATTGGGAAAAAATCTTCACTAACCCCACATTAGACAGAGGTCTCATCTCCAAAATATACAAAGAACTCAAGAAATTGGATACCAAAAGATCACATAATCCAATAAAAAATGGAGAACAGACCTAAACAGAGAACTCTCAACAGAGGAATCTAAAATGGCTGAAAGACACTTAAGGAAATGTTCAACATCCTTAGTCATCAGAGAAATGCAAATCAAAACAGCTCTGAGATTCCATCTTACACATGTAAGAATGGCCAAGATCAAAAACACTGATGACAACTTATGCTGGAGAGGTTGTGGGGAAAAGGGAACACTTCTGCATTGCTGGTGGGAATGCAAGCTGGTACAACTCCTTTGGATGTCAGTGTGGTGATTTCTCAGAAAATTAGGAAACAGCCTTCCTCAAGACCCAGTAATACCACTTTTGAGTATATATCCAAAGGATGCTCAATTATGCCACAAGGACATGTGCTCAACTATGTTCATAGCAGCTTTGTTTGTCATAGCCAGAACCTGGAAACAACCTAAATGCCCCTCGATCAAAGAATGAATAAGAAAAATGTGGTATATTTACACAATGGAGTACTACACAGCAGAAAAAAAAATGACAACTTGAATTTTGCAGGAAAATGGATAAAGCTGGAAAACATTATTTTGAGTGAGGTAAACCATACAGAGAAAGACAATTATCACATGTACTCACTCATAAATGGTTTTTAAACACAAAGCAAAGAAAGGCAGCCTACAAACCACAATCCCAGAGAACCTAGACAACAATGAGGACACTAAGAGAGACTTACATAGATATAATCTACATGGGAAGTAGAAAGTATAAAAAGACAAGATCTTCTGAGTAAATTGGGAGCATGGGGACCTTGGGGGAGGATTGAAGGGGGAAGGGGAGAGGCAAGGAGGGGAGCAGAGAAAAATGTAGAGCTCAATAAATATCAATAAAAATATTAAAAAGATAAAATAAATATATATGCTATATATAAATACACACATATATATATTGCTGTGAAGAGACACCATGACCATAGCAACACAACTCTTATAAGAAAAATATTTAATTGGGGTGACTGGCTTACAGTTTCAGAGGTTCAGTCCTTTATCATCATGACGTGGAGCATGGCCATGTGTAGGCTGTTGCGGTGCTGGAGCTGAGAATGTTAGAGCCTCCATGCAACAGGAAGTTGACTGACACACTGGGTAGTATCCTGAGTATAGGAAACCTCAAAGCTACACCCACAGTGACACACTTTCTCCAACAAGGCGATACCTGCTTTAACAAAGCCACACCTCCTAATAGTGCCACTCCCTATGAGATTATGGGGGCCAATTACATTCAAACCACCACATGTATACATAGCACCTATGCTAAGGGTTCTGGTGCCTGTCAGAGGCCATGTCACTACTCTTAAGGCAACTGGATCACCTCTAAAGCTCACTCTAACCCATTAAGAATTTAGACCCCTGCTCAGGGCCGAGGCAGCAAAAGTAAACTTTCTTGTTCTGGCAGTTTCTCTTCTCTTTGGGAACTATGATGCTGGTGTTTCTGACTTCTCTCTGGACAGGCTGATTGGAGCATCTTCGTCCTGTATTTAAGCATTTCCATTTTAAAATGATCAAACAGTTCCAATGTGCTTACTAGGCTTTCAAAACTTGCAGCGGCTCAGACCTCTGGCTCCCAGCCAAGGGAGACTCCAGCTGCTGACTGACCCTGCCTGGAAAGTCAACTTGGAAGAGCCGCAAATGTCCTAATCCTCTTCCAAACCACTCTAAGTAGGTTTATCCAGTGACCTGTAAAGCCAAATTAGTAAAAGGGACACTTTAATTCCAGCTCGTTAGAGACTTTCTAAAATCTTCAAGAAAGCCAACCCAGCAGATTCTGTGCTGGGACCGGAGGAGGTGGGGGGAGGGTAGAGACACTCCTCCCATTTTCAGTCCCAAAGTGTCCTTGCTTTTTAATGGCTTTTCAATGGTCATTCTGCACACACACTTTTCTAGAGCTTTCTTAGGAATCCCAGCGAAGGTGGGAAACAAGTTTTGAGAACAGGATGGCAGCCCAACAAGGTCAAGTGATCCTCACCTCACCCCCACCACACACTGGGCCCTGTCCAGCGGCACTCTGGCCTGGCTGCAGGAGCCTATTCGGGCTCTTCTCAGAACATCTCCCTGGAGCTGACCTATTGCGCAACACCAGGAAACGGTCCATATGAAACCCTGGCTCGCAGAGTGTACATGTTCTGGTTTTTATTCTGCAGCTCTTTTATAAGACGTGCTTTCCTTTCCCATAATGTCATCTGGAAGCAATTCCTCCCAACAGCTGGATCTGCTTTCATAATTGGTAAACACGTAAAATGGAAGACTGTGGAAGATGCAGAGACTCGCAGCGGAGCCGCTTCCCCGCCCTGCTTGGCTCGCGTTCTGAGGCTTATCTGGGGTCTCCGTACAAGCCTCATCAAAACCCAGAGTGTCTTCAAACAGGCAACCCTCATCGCATTCCCTTCTTCAGAGGGTCAACATGTTCTCTGGGGGAGAAATTTTCTGAATGCCTTGCAGATAAAATTGATCAGATGCAGGCCAGATCGCCAGCTGCCAAGATCTGCAGGCTCCATGTGGAGGCCAGCCCAGCAGAATCTTCCCAGCATTCCCACACCTCCCTGCGGCCAGCATTTCAGGGTCCCCTGGGATATATCCTCAAGAGCATGGCTTTCCGGTGCTGCTGCCACCAACGCCCATCCAGGGAGAACCAGAGCCAGAGAAGACTAAGTGGGTCATTAAAGGAGACCACCCCCTAAATGTGATCCTCAGGAACAAGTTTGCGTGCAGACTCAAGCTGGAGACCTGCCCAGTTCTGGAAAGACAGAGCCCAAGAGCACAGCTGTCCACACGGGGTTGGCTCCCTCTCTCCTTTCTGCCCCCAGGGACCAGAGGTTCACTAGCATGGCTAATTCTGGTCCTGAGAATCCAGGGGCGCATGTCAACTGGAATACAGTATAGGAACAAAGTTTAGGCTCTGCGTCTTCCACAGAAGAAACTTCTTCTGATGGAAGTTTCTAGCGTGCTCGGGGGTGGGGCGGGGAGGCGCAAGCTGAGCACGTGGTCCACTTTCAGAGGGTGCTTGGAAGTGGGTCTGTGAACATCTGCTTAGCTATTGAGAAGGTCACAACCCCAACTGGTCCTCTTCTGGGCTCGTGGGAGAGCTTTCCTTCTAAATCCACTCACCTTTTAGGCAACCATTCTCTGCTCTGTCCCCCCCCCCTTATGTGATGGATAACTTTATCAAACTGATGCAACCTACAATCATCTGGGAGGAGGGATTGCTCCTGTTGGGTTGCCTGTGGGCATATCTACGGGGGTGGGGGTGTTAAATGAGTTCATAGAATTACGAAGAGATGCACCTTGAATGTGGGCAGCCACGTTTCATGGTCTGGGTCCTAAACTGTATAATAGTGAAAAAAGCTAACTTAGTGGGCTGAAAAGATGCCTTCAGTGGTTAAGACTATATACTATTCTTGCAGAGGACCAGAGTTCTGCTCCCAGCACCCAGCAGGTGGCTCACAACCAGCTGTAATTCCAGCTGCAAGGATTCAACTCCCTCTTCTATCTTCTGAGGGCACCTGTAAGCACATACCCAAACACGTATACGAAATTAAAAATAGTATGAATTTGTAGACAGATGTGATAGCACAGGCCTTTAATCTCAGCATGTGGCAAGCAGATGTGGGAAGATTTCTGTGGACTAGAGGCCAGGCTTGTCTATGTAGCTAGGTCCTCGTTGGCCAGGGTTACATAGCAAGATCCTATCTCGCAAAAAAATAAATCTTAAGAAAAATAAATCTTAAAAAAGCCAGCCAGCTAAGCAGATAAGCGTGAGTGTGTTGATTGCTCTCTGCTCTTCACGAATGTGACCCCTGTTTTCCATTCCTGCAGCCTTGACAGCTGTGCTGAACCGTAGCCTGGAATCGTGCGCTAAAACTTTGTCAAGTTGTTTAGTCACAGCAAGAGGAACAGAACTAGGACAGAAGGGCCATCCTTCCCATTGCCTAGGCACCAGACTCACCAGAAAATCCCAAGGAAGGTGATTCCCCAGCTCCGCAGCCCAAATCAGAAGCATGCTTCCTCCGGAGAAGCCACCGGTCTCCACCTCACGGTACATTTGCTCAGCCCGTCTATCAGATGGCCCTGCTCCAGTCTCCCTCCTCTGACTTGATGGAAGTCCAGGAACCGAATCTACCTTCCACGTTCTTTACCCAGATCTGTTGGTCTCTTGCCTGGACCTTGGGAATACAGGAGTTTTGAGTTCTATGCCAATGCTTACTCCCTCAGGCCTGGATGTTCTGGTCTGGCTTTATGGGTGCCTGGGAGGAGCCTGGGAGTAACTTGGAGAGCATCACCAGAGCCCAGAATAGAAGGATTGGGAGGGCAAGAGTAGGCCCTTTGGTTGATCCTGCAAACTGATTGAGGATCAAGGTGTCGAAAGCAAAACAGCCAAATGCAGGGTGGAAACCTTTTTTGGATACTAATTTAAACCAACTGGAACAAGATATTTTGAGATGATCAGGAAATTTTAGTTGGGACTGCATATTAAAAACATTTTGGCCGGGCAGTGGTGGCACATGCCTTTAGTCGGGAGGCAGAGGCAGGCAGATCTCTGGGAGTTCAAGGCCAGCCTGGTCTACAGAGCGAGTGCCAGTGCAGTCTCCAAAACTACACAGAGAAACCCTTCAAAAACTTTTTTGAAGATGGGCATGGTGGCCCAAGCCTTGAATCCCAGCATTCCAAAGGCAGAGGCAAGCGGGTCTCTGAGTTCAAGTCCAGCCTGGTTTACAAAGTGAGTTCCAGGACAGCCGGAGTACACAGAGAAGCCCTGTTTCAAAAATTAAACAAACAAACAATCAAAAAGAATTTGTGATTATTAAGTTTGGTTTGTGCAATAATAGTATTATGATTATACAAGAAAAAGTCTTTTGAAAGGCAGATGTGTAGGGACTGGAGAGATAACTCAGTGGTTAAGAGCGCTTGCTGTTCTCCCAGAGGACCATATTTTGGTTCCCAAAACCCATGTCAAGTTCCCCCAAGCCACTTGCAACAACGTCTGCTCCAGAGAACCTGACACCTTCTTTTGGCTCTCACAGGTACCTGTGGACATACACACAGAGACACACATACATAGATACAGTTTTAAAACAAAACATTTTTAAAAGAGTATATGTGGAAATATTTAACACTGAATTTCAATGTCTGGGGTTTGTTTTTACACGCTTCAAGAAACAATAGCCAAGAATAAACAGCAATATAGCAAGAAGGCTATGGTGTTGGTGGCTGGATCTCAAAATGGATATAAGGGCTCCTTTGTAGGAGTTTCTCTGTGTTTATGTACCATGAAAATGTTTTTATAATAGCGTTTCGACCATGATCTCACCATAAACCCTCAAAGGAAACCGATGACACACCTGTTGCTAAGTGTCTGTGACAACTGAATTCTGCTCTTGGGTTTATGCCACTGAGTGACAACTGAGTTAAGTTTCCCCTACTACTGACACACCCCAAGATCTCCCATCGATGCGCTGACTGCTACCTCTGTTTACTCAGTGGACCATCTTCCAGGAGCAGCTGGATGTACACCTTCTTGCTGGTGCAGATGGAAGCTGGAGACTTCTTCCAGGACCCCAGAGAAGGCTCACGCTAGAAAGCTAAGGCCAGACCCGGCACACTTCCTCCCTCCCAGGCCTTGGCACCAACTCTCACTTCCATTTTAGCTTCTCCATGGCCTCGTCCAAAGGATCATCCTTTCTTCTATCTCCAGGCTTTTCCCTGAAGACTGCCTTCTGTTAGCAGATGCGCTTGATGCTTGGTTTGGGTTTTCTGTTTGTTTGTTTGGTTAGTTGGACGGTTTTTCAAGACAAGGTTTCGTGTAGTCTTTTGGAGCCTGTTCTGGAACTCCCTCTGTAGACCAGGCTGGCCTTGAACTCACAGAGATGTGCCTGTCTTTGCCTCCCGAGTGCTTGATGTTTGTTAGGTATATGAACTAGCCATCAATGAACGAAGATTACAGATTATATCTTCATGGACTATTAGCGAGCACTCAAGGGTCCAGACACAGTACACAGAAGGAGACTGGAGAAGACGAATGGAGGAAGTTCCACAGTCCAAGATGTTCAAAAGCCAAATCCAGCAGCTCGGTGTGATAGTGAACTTGTAACTTCAACATTTGAAGGGCTGAGGCAGGAGGATCCAGGCCACACCAGGTTTCGTTTCTACTTTTTCTTAAGCCAGGTTTCTGAATGTTGAAACTGTTGGCCAGGCCTAACTAGAATGCAAGTCCCTCGCAGGAACAAGTACACTTTGTGCATTGCTATAGTTCAGTGTCTGAGCTAGGGACCGGACAGGGCATCTGCCCAGATTCTCTAGATGCACATCTTGATGAACTTGAGACCATTTCCATTCCACCCTGCATATCATTGCTGCGTTTCCCTTTAAGGCCACATTTGCTTTTTACACAGAAATAAATTTCTTCTCTTAGGATACATACCTCAAGTAAATCATCTAATTTAGCTGATAAGTAAGCAATTTGAAAACAAAATCCTAATTAGGTCATGAGAAACGCCACGGCCCATACAATAGAAATATGCAATTACTGGGTCCCCAGAAGGCTGAAAGCACTGGGTGGAAGGGGAGTAAATTTCCTGCCCCAGAACTCTAGCCAAAGAACTCATTTGAGGACTGAAGCCTCAGAAAAAAGACCCAAGGAAGAAGACAGAAAAGGAGAGGTCTTTTCTGGGGCACAGAAATTAGGAGTATTTAGACTTCACTTTAGAAGACCTGATGGTGGCTGGGTTTCTGCTTTGGTTTAACCGTGTTCCTATGAACTTGCTGATGGGAGGGTCAGAAGGTGGTCATTATCGAAGGGGACTCAGAGGCACTGGGGCGACTCCTGGTTGAAGAAAGAATGAGTCCCATTCTTTCTCTTCCTTCTTCTTCTTCTTCTTGGTGTCAACTTCTAATAAAATGTGCTGTTGTCAAATCAGACGGGGGATGGAGTCAGAATTTTACAACTCTGATAAAAGTGAAATAAAATCTTACCATCTTAATCAAAGCATGTGCCACCTGAGCTGGCTCCCCTGCTCATGCCTCGACGTTGGCGCCTCAAGTGCGGGTTAAGGGTTTGTTAAAGAAGATGGGTTTTGATTAAGTGCCACATTTAGTGTGAGGTGACATACTCTTCATCATTACAAGGGAAGATGGGGGCTACAGCGGTTTTACAGTTAGTTCCCAGTATACATTAGGAGTCTAGGGGAGTGGGCATTTTTCAGTTACCCCTGACCTTTCAAGGACCCGATGAAAGCATGTACGTGAGAGGGTACCTACGTGTACATGACGGGGGGAAAAGCCATTAACCAATCACATCAAGTTGGGGTGTGGCCACTTGGACCCCAGGTAGAAAATCGGGAGAACACAGGTATGCTCTCTCTCCATGCGGTGTCCGCTGGACGGATAGGACTTCGGCGTGAGTAGCGTGAGTTTTCCCCCTTTTTCATTTATTAAAAATACCCATTCCTATTGAGCTGGCTTGGTTATTGATTTGTACCGACCTAATACTTCTTCATGTACATGTGTGTTTGGAGAGATGGCCAAAAGGCAGCTTCCTTGGCCTGTGCTAATGGGCGGGTTTCCCCACTTGGGGTTTGATTTACTTAGGGCTGTAGTGATAGATTCGCCCTCATTTCTTGAAGTGCTGGGCGAAGGTCCGCATGCCTTTCTCTCCTTTGAAATGCCAGGGTTGCCACGGCTTAGATTTGAAGACTGAGAAGCAGAAGGAAGCATTTCAGGTGTTCCATGCCATTTCTGTCTCAGCTTTCAACAAGAGAAAGGAGACTGGATGGAGTCAGAGCCCCTTGCCTCTGAACCTAGGACGTGGAGCCTCTAGACCTGGATTCTGATGAACTCAGAGCAGTGGCCGCAGAGATAGAATGACGTACAGAAACACCCAAGGCTGGTCTGGAGTGTCTGTTCATGAGGCGAGGAGATGGGGATGATCACGCTCGAGGAAAATGTCTCCCACCTAGTGGCAAGCCCAACTCCAGACCAAATTTCCTACAAAGTCACTTACACTGTGTCTATGACCTGTTCAAAGCCCTCTGGCAATCCCCTCATTGCTCTCAGTGTTGAAAAATCTGTACCCCACCCTGGCACTATAATCCTGTTCTGGGCACTGCCAAATCCAGCTGTCTTCTCGCTGTCTCCCAAATGCCTGACTGCTAGCCTTGCCCAGGTCATTCCCTACCTGGAAAGCTGTGTTGTTTCTCGTTGCCATGGAGAGGGTTATTCATCTTCCTCAGGCTGGAGGGTACCAATCCTGTTTCAGGAAGGATCCAATACCCCCTTGCCATAACCTGAGCTCCTTTATTTAATGCAGAATCTGAACCGAGAGCCTGCTTTGGCACCTGGGATGGGACAGAGCAAACCAGATGAGGATATCTGCTTTCAAAGAGACCATCTGTAGTCCTGGGAGAGCCTGTCCCCAAACTGAAACAGAATTCAGAAGCAGGCTGGAATGCAGCCGAGCCTTGTCAGGGAAGGGAAAAGAGCAGGAGCTCAGCTAGCTTGAGTCAGAGGCAGGTTGCAGGTTAGGAACCTATTAACTCCAGGGGGTTCTAAAGCAAGCCCATCAGACCTCTGGGGAGAAAAGTGCTAAAGCTAGAACCTTTGACCCAGCAGTCCCAGGTGTCCAAAGGCATGGTACCCTCTCCCCAATTTTCTGGTCTTTGGGAGGTGAGGTGGTCTGAGTGAGAATGGCCCCCATAGGCTCATGTATTTGAAAGCTTGGGCCCCAGTTGGTGGAACTGTTTGGGAAACTGTTTAGGAGGTGGGGCCTTGCTGTAGGAGGTGTTCATTGGGGGATGGGCTTTGAGGTTTTAAAAGCCCACTCCAGCCCAGTCTCTCTCTCTCTCTCTCTCTCCCTCCCTCCTCTCTCTCTCCCACTCTCTCTCCTGTCTGTGGATCATGATGTAACCTCTGAGCTACCACTCCAGAGCCATGCCTTCCTGCCTGCCGCCATGTTCCCTGCTGGTCACGGACTCTAACTCTCTGAAACCGTAAGCTCCGATAAAGTCTTTCTTTTAGACGTCGCCTCAGTTATACGGTCTCTTCACAGCAATAGAAAAGGAGCTAAGACAGGAGGGACAGAAGCCCTCCTCTTTGATTTCTTCTCCCAGGGGCTGTGTAGCTAACTGAGCTCTGAAAAAGAGTGTAGATTAGGGAAAAAGAAAAGAAAAGAAAAGAAAAGCTTTGTTGTTGAATACTGAGTGCAAAGGTATATACAGTATATGTGTATGTGTGTAGATATATATGATATCCCTATCCATCCATACGTCCCACACACCCACACCCACACATACCTTTGCACTCAGCCTGACTCACCCCTCCCTGCTGCTAACCAGCACTTGCTTCTCACACTGTGACCTCACCTGCTTCTGTGACCTATCTCCCCAGACAGTTTCCCAGCCTTATCCTCCCTCCCATGCCATCTAACCTTAAGAGCGACATTCCTGCTCCTTATTTCCTGCTAGTATGATTATGGACAAGTTCTTTAGCCAGTCAGGGTCCCAGCTGGCTCATCTGCAAAATGGGTTAGCAGCATGTGGTTCTGTGGTTCACCTCGGACAATCCATGCATAATACTGAGTACGGGGCTTAGCTCATCATCTATGAAGCATACATGTGCTTGGGGGAGTATTCTGACCCCTGGGCTTCATGCCCTGCTGCAAATGGCTGGCTTCCTCTTTCTGCTGGGAGTGCACCCTTCCGCACATCTGCCCTCCCCACAGGCAGTGGTGTTTCCTGCAGTTCTGGTTTCTCCTTCTGACCCTACTTCCTCTTCTTAGCCACCCTCCATTTTTATCAGTTTGCCACCACCCAATTTCCCATATCCAGCCACTTCCCTACCTCCCAAGCCTACTTTACCTCCCAGTATCCATTAGTCTGGCAGTCTTGGTGCCCTCCGTGCATGGCAGCCTCCTTGACCTTGCCCTCCTCCCATGTGTTTCCTGACCCTGTGCAATACTCCCTCGGTGCTCACAGAGTTCCAGGACCTCAGTGGACACCAAAATCTGGGAAGGCGCAAATTCCGCATACAAGATGGTGTTTGCATAGACCCTAAGCACATACTTCCATATACTTTAAATCATTTCTGAATTGCTTGCATCATCTAATGCAATGCAAATACCCTGTCAGTAGTTGTTATATTGTATTTGAGGGAATTGTGACCAGGAAGAAGAAAGTCTGTGTTTTTTGTGTCCGTGTAGCCACAGGCCTAACACGAAAGGCTAAAGAGCAGCTGAAGATCTACAAAAGGGCGACCCCTGCAACAGGGGCCTACACAGTGCTGCAGATCTACAAAACAGCGACCCCGCAACAGGGTCCCCTACACAGTGCTGCTGCAGATCTACAAAACGGCGACCCCGCAACAGGGGCTACACAGTGCTGTAGCCAGGTAGGGTTCCGCTTCTTGCTTGGCACCTAGAAACCTCGAGTTTTGCATTTTTGGAACTTCTTTTCTGGGTGTTTGATTCGGGGGAGGTCAAACCCATCAAATCAGACACCAAAGCCTCAGAAGTGCTGTGTGTCTGTCTCCTCCTCACGCCACCCCCTGCATCCTGTCATTTATTGTTTTTACTGGCCCAAGCTTTCGAGCATCTGGGGCATTACCATTGTTCCCTACCCTCCTCAATATCCAGGTGTCCTGCGCTCAGGGGTCTCCCGGGGCAAAGAGGAAAGTAGTTTGACAAAAGCTGAAACAGGACTCAAGCTAGGAGGTGGGAGGAGAAAGCTCCAGGGCTCAGGGGCTGTATCCAAACAGGGCTGGAGGAGCCAGGTAGGATTATAACAGCAATGGATCAGAGTAAGCACCCCAGGGGTGGACTGTAGAACTCCTAACCAGCCATCATTGCTTCAGGAACGGGGATCAGCATAACTTGGCTTGCAAGTTCTTCCAGGCTCAGCACTTACTTAGCCTCTCTGCCCTTGGAAGAGCACATTAAATGCACATCAGTTCCATAACTTCCATCATTATATTGCTGATTCTGTGAGATTTCATATAACTTCACCTTTAAGATTTATTTGGTTACCAAAATAAGAATAACTAGCAATAAGTATTGACTATGCTTTCTTCTTCTTCTCCTCCTCCTCCTCCTCCTCCTCCTCCTCCT
>PVIU01022996.1:0-28186 GCA_004026605.1 Ondatra zibethicus | reverse complement strand
TGTACCACTACTGTACCTTTAGGTCTATCATGCCATGCTGGTTGCAGTAGTTCACAGGCACCATCGCTGGATGGCATTATTAGTTGCCTTTTCTCTTTGGAAGTTCTCATGGTGCCTTCTGACACAATGAAAACTAGTCCTTGGGGAGGAGGCATTCAGGTCAGTTCCAGCTCAGAGGCCTCTGGGCCCTGTCTCTGAAGTACATGGTTGCTTCAGCAATAGGGATTTACCTTCAACTCTGGGGAGCAACCAAGGGCAATAGCAATAGGCTGAATGATTTGAGAGTCTCTTGGACAACCTTGATCAAAAATCTCAAAGGAGGTCTTCTCATGCTTGGTATTGGACTTTCTGCTAGCTGGTGTTTCAGTGCTTGGAGGAAGCGTTGTCGGCCTGGAAGAACAATGCCTTTGAACTATATGTGTATATTTCTATACTGGATTATGTGTGTTATGGGGTTTTTATTAGGTAAATAGCTAATGTTATAATTCCTTATGACTTTTCTAGACATATTTGCTGTTATTTTACATTTCTCCCTCCTTCTTCTACATTGACCTCCCTCCTGCCTCACTAAAGAGGCCCCCCTTTTCCCATTTCCCCTATCAGATCACGTGTGTCCTACCATTCCTTCACCCTCTTCCTCCTTCCTCTGTATTTATCATCCTAAGGAACTCCCTTTTCCCATTTCCCCTATCAGATCATGTGTGTCCTACCATTCCTTCACCCTCTTCCTCTTTCCTCTGTATTTATCATCCTAAGGAACTCCCTTTTCTCATTTCCCCTATCAGATCACGTGTGTCCTACCATTCCTTCACCCTCTTCCTCCTTCCTCTGTATTTACCTCTTCCTCCTTCCTCTGTATTTACCTTCCTAAGGAACCCCCCTTTTCCTATTTCCTCCATCAGATCACTTGTACTCTGCTGTACCCCTCCTCTTTTTTGTTCCCAACCCCCAATCCTGACAATGGCTCCATTTTTATTTTCTGGTTTCTGTAGTTACTACAGGATAAAATGATACTTTTTGAAAATGAATTTGGGTGTCCTAGAGCTTGGTATATGTATGTTTAGCACAGTAATCCCTTCTAAGTTAACTGTTCCCGTGCTTAGAATTGGATGGCCCTCTTCAACTCTTCAGATTAGTGTTAGTTTGAAGTCTATTTTGTCAGATATTAGGATAGTGATGCCTGCTCTTTTCCTGGTACCATTTGAATAGAAAACTTTTGTTCATCCTCTTACTCTAAGGCAGTGCCTATCTTTAGAGCTAACATGTTTCTTTTTTTTTTCTTTCTTTAATTTCTTTTTTTAAATTTCATTTTACATTCCAACCACAGATCTCCCTCCCACCCTTCCTCCTGCTCCCCCTTCCTTCCTCTCAGCCTACCCCCCATCCACTTCTCCCAACAGATAAGGCTCCCATAGGGAGTCAACAAAATCTGGCACATTAAGTTGGGTCAGGACCAAGCCCCTCCCCCCATGTATTAAGGTTGACCATGGCATCCCACCATAGGGAATGGGTTCTAACAAGCTAGCTCATGCACCAGGGATAGACCCTGCTCCAACTGCCAGGTGCCTCACAGATAGTTCAATCTCCACCACTATCTCCCACATTTGGAGGGCCTCGTTCAGTCCCATGGAGGTTCCACAACTGTCAATCTAGAGTTCATGAGTTTCCACGAGCCTGATTCAGCTTTCTCTGTAGATTTCTCCATCATGACCTTAACCTTCCTTGCTCATATATTCCCTCCTCCCTCTCTTCAGTTGGTTTCTTGGAGCTCAGCCTGGTGCTTGGCTGTGGATCTCTGCATCTGCTTCAATCAGTTTCTGGTTGAAGGCTCTATAATGATAGTTGGTGTATTCACCAATCTGATTATAGGGGAAACAGATGGATGGATTTTGTTTCTTGATCCACTGAGTCAACCATTATCTTTTAATTGGAGAATTGAGACCTTTGATATTAAAAGTTATTAATGAAATGCATTTGTTAGCTGTGATCATTGTGTTATTGATTTTGGGTGTTGGTGTAGGAGGTTCTTCTGTATTTGTGTTGCTTTCTTTGGTGAATAAAGAAAACTGCCTTGGCCTTTTGATAGGGCAGAAATCAGGTAGGCGGAGTAGACAGGATGGAATGCTATGAGGAAGAAGGGTAGTGTGGCAGACGCCATGAAACTCCTGTCTGAGACTGACTCTGGTTAGGAATCCTTCCCGGTAAGCCACAACCTCATGGTGCTATACAGATTAAATGGGTTAAATCAAGATGTGAGAGTTAGCCAATAAGAGGCTAAAACTAATGGGCCAGGCAGTGTTTAAATGAATACAGTTTCTGTGTAATTATTTCAGCACTTAAGCTAGCCAGATGGCCAGGAGCCATGCTGCTGGGAGCTGGGCAGCCGGGACCAAAAGCAGGCCCACTCCTCATTACAACAGATTGGCTGCCCAACGTGGCCAACTAACTCCATGTAAAACCTGAGAGGGCTTTAAAGGGAATTCTAGACACAAATATAGAGTTTAACACAGCTTCTTGCTGTTTGCTGGTGGCTTGTGCAGCTACTTTAAGAGAGATTTTCCTGATTCAGCTATACATTCAGCTATTGATTCAGTAATACAAAAAAAAAGGCCACGCGGTTTTAAAACGCAGCTTCCTGGGCTGTGCTGCAGTGTGAACTCCGGCTATAAAGCATTTTAATGACATATGTGGGACTCTGGTGTTTCTGTGCCCACTAGGGTTGGGAGGAAACTGGCTGAAAAAGAATACAGAGTTTAACAGAGTTTTTGCTGTTTGCTGGCACTGTGCCACACAAAGTTTTTCCTCACTCCGCAGCTACAACAGTAAAAAAGTCACAGCGGTTTTAAAATGCCAGCTTTCTGGGTTATGCTGCCAGTGCCATCTCTGGCTCCTGCTAGAGACAGAGCATTTGGATGGGGTTTGTGACTAAAGTGCTACGGCTTGCTTGATGGCAATGTGGACTGCTATGTGCCTGGAACTGTGCAGGGCTCAGGGGTACCAAATGGCTCTGAGGCAGGAGAGGCTCCACCGTGCTGAACTGTGCTGATCTCAGGCAGAAACTATCGTAATTATCATAATAACAGCACAGTTAAGGTTTAGACTGGACAGGAAACAGGCTGTACCTTATTACTCCTACATGGTGTAACTTAAGTTTTTAAGAACTGCTTAGCATTTTAGGAAGTGCTCCTGGATAGTAAAGAATTACAGATTCACAATAGGACAGATTCAGACATAAAAGACCTCGAAATGGGTCACAGTGTTGAATAAAGGTACGTAGTAGGCTTAAAAGAGAAAAGAAATAAAGAGTATAGAGAGATACTTTTTAAAAAGGGTAAAGTCTTTAAAGAGACAGAGTACAGATAGTCATAGATTAAAAAATAAAAAAAACCACGTAAAAATGGAAAATTCACAGAATGTCTGGATTATGTATTTTATTGTGTTTTCTTTAAATTTTTTGACTGTGAAGGAGCTAAATACAGAGAAACATTTCATTGTGTGTGCTGCTAAGCCAAACCAGCATGTATATCATAAAGGTATCTTGACTTCAGAATTTGGGTCTAAGGATATGATGCTTTGGAAAAGAGATTTTTCTTTTATTTTCACAGAGGATGAGACCCTGTGGATTCCTTCTAGACCAATATGATATGATAGACCACGCCCTCCTGAAAGGTCACTGTGAACACCTTCAAAAAATTATTGCACTCAACTGTGTGAGATGAACCTGGCACACAGGATACACCATGAAAGACCTGATTAACAGCACCTCCATACAGCATTAAGAAGTTTGGAGAGAAAAAACTACACCCATATTCCCAAATATTGTTTATAAATGTTCTTTTACATTTAAAGGGGGATATGATATAGATATGAATAACTTGCATTGGTATGAATTTTGCTTTATTGATATAAATTTAAGGTCATTTTGTTATATGTATATGTATTTCTGATCCTGATTAAGGTATTGTGACTGTGTAGTTCATTTAAAAATGTAATGGATAATTAGGAAATATAGGTTGTTAATGGACAGTCATCAATAATAATCAAGCTTGTAGTCATGTTAGTTAGATTTTCTAGATATATAGAGGTATATTTCAGTTAGATAGACATTCTTCATATCTCTCAAAGACTACAGAATATGGCATTTTAAATGTTTTAATAACTTAGGGCTTTTCATGACAATGAGACACATCTGCTCCTGGCAGCACCAAACTACTTCAAGAGGAAGATGGGCATCAGAGAGGCTCCTTAGCCATTTAGGCAAGAAACTTCTCTTGCCTGGACTGTTGCATAAACTGGACACAAAGAATCCACAGATAGAGGACTGCTGAACTTGCCTAAAGGTGAGATGATCCTTCGGGGCTCCTGATACATGAAAGAGTCTGCGAGACATTCTGCAGGACACAGAAAAAAGTGACTAAACTGTCTTTAAAATTTCCTGCTTTATGAAAAAGTCTGCTGGATACTATGGGCCTGTAGGCTGAAGATGGATGCCCCAACGGTACAAAATAACTTTGGGTGACTGTCCAGGAAGTGAGATGTCTCTGTCACTTCTAGAGTTTTGGAAGTTGCTTACTTCTCATTTACTTAAGTAATATTATATCCTTCTGGAATCTTTGATGGAGTTGAAGAATGGATAGTTATAGTTTTCCTTTGTTATGATAAAAGATAAAGTAAATATAAATATTGTAACTGTAATTCTTACTTGATAACTGTTTTGTTATATGTAATTTTACTATGTTAAAGTGAAAGCCTTTCTTTTTTGTTTAAACAGAAAAAGGGGAAATGGTGTAGGAGGTTCTTCTGTATTTGTGTTGCTTTCTTTGGTGAATAAAGAAAACTGCCTTGGCCTTTTGATAGGGCAGAAATCAGGTAGGCGGAGTAGACAGGATGGAATGCTGGGAAGAAGAAGGGCAGTGTGGCAGATGCCATGAAACTCCTGTCTGAGACTGACTCTGGTTAGGAATCTTTCCCGGTAAGCCATGACCTCATGGTGCTATACAGAATAAATGGGTTAAATCAAGATGTGAGAGTTAGCCAATAAGAGGCTAAAACTAATGGGCCAGGCAGTGTTTAAATGAATACAGTTTCTGTGTAATTATTTTGGGGCATAAGCTAGCAGGGTGGCTGGTACCAAAAGCAGGCCCTCTCCTCATTACAACAGGGTGTTGTGTTCTCACTGGCACTTGGTGTTTTAATAATTACAGTTTTGTATTTTTTTTACCACACTCTCTTTGCTATCTATTCTAATTCAGCCCAAAATATTGCTTCCTATAATTTTTTTTTAGGTTTGGTTTGTTTGGGTAGAGAGGAAGGAAGGAGGTGGGAGGAAAAAAAAGAAAATTGCCACCATTAAAAAAAAAAAAAGACTAAACAGGGCCCTAAGCAGAGAACATTCATTAAGCCAGCTGCAAAGGGAATTCAGACCTGTGCTACGTGAAGTGTTCCCAAGTTGATAAGGGGCAAGTGCCACCAAATAAGGAGCAAAGTGGATCAAGGTGCTGTTTCCAAGAGAAAATAAAGCTGTGTGGGAACTCACATCGCAGTATACTTACCCACAGCAACTTCAGGAAAGCAGACTGCTGAGCTAACTCAGTAATAAGGGCAATTGCCACCCACCCCAACGATCTGACTTTGAGCCCAGGGGCCCACATGGTGGAAGGAGAATCAGTGCCTGAAAGTTCTGCTCTGGCCTCCCTAGTACACTGTGGCACATGCTGACACATACATGCCCAGCTCCAGGGTCTACGAGAGACCTGTCTCAGGGGAATAAGAAAATGACAGAGGGGGCTGGAGAGATGGCTCAGCGGTTAAGAGCATTGCCTGCTCTTCCAGAGGTCCTGAGTTCAATTCCCAGCAACCACATGGTGTGCTCACAACCATCAACTCCAGTTCCAGGAAATCTGATTCCCTTTTCTAACTTCTAAGCATGCATTTGGTGCACATATATACATGCAGGCAAAACACACAAAAATTTAAAAAAATGAATAAATTAATAAACATTTTAAAAAAAGAATGACAGAGCAGGACACCCAATGTCTCCTCTGGCCTCTGTACCCACACACACACACACACACACACACACACACACACACACAGAGGCATGCGTGCACAGGAATGCACCATACATAAATACAATACAAAACATGCGAATTTGAGCTGGACAGGCCCACAGGCAGCCAGGTCCCATGGGCAGCCAGGTCCCATGGGTGAGGGTGAGCAAGGTGAAGGCAAAGGATGGGGGAGCAGGTAGGCAGGCGTCAGAGCCTTGTGGGCTGCAGCGGACCTTGTGTTGCTCTGACTGTGATAGGAGCTTGAAGGATTTGCGCTTAGGATGGACAAAGCACAGCCACACTAACATGGGACAGAGTGACGCTGAGGAACAGTTCTGAGCTGGTTCAAAGCCTAGCCGTGAGCTTCTGCCATGGCCAAGGAAAGGGCCACATGACTAGCGCATGGCCTCGCATCATCCCATCATCAGCCCTCCTACCTTCCATGAAGGTGTCCCACATCCCAGTGCATTTGAAATTATGGGACTATATGGCTGGGGAAAGAGATTCAATATCCTTCCTCGGGAAGCTGACACGAGGTTAAGATGCTCACAGACCAGGGGCACTATGTAGCTATGAATAAGAAAAGAAAGGGCCTACAGAGCAGGGAGTGAGTCAGAGGCTTGGGCGCACAGCCAGGCAAGACGGGCACAGAGTACAAGGCCAGCAGATTGCCTCTCTTCTTCTCTGTTCCTATTGCTTCAGTAAGAAGCAGGCTCCTTCTCCTTCCTTATTTCCATTCCTGCTCTGGAACTTCTGATAAACAGGGACTTGGGAACCTTTCGCTGACCCAACCCAGGCCTCCCTTTCATTTGTCTTCTCTGAAAATGGAGCCACTCTTAGAGGACCCATGAGCAAAGCTCAGGGCCCAGCACACAGGCCCACATGTGCCAACGGTACAACCTTGGACCCAGAAGAATGCTGGAAAATCCCTGGAAACCAGAAGTCAAGTAAAGACGCACAGGTCCAGGGACAAAAAAAACCACCAGAGAAGGTCAAGGGGCTGAATTCACACTGGATTACTCAAAATCACAGCATCCTTGGGCACACTCTAGGGCCCTGGTAGGTAAGTCCGAGCAAACACAGACCTCCAACTAAATGAGGCCGGAGACATTGGCCTGCTTGTCTTTCTCCTCTCATTTCCTTCCCTCCTCCCCATCTTCCTCTTACTCCTTCTTCCCAGTTCGTCACAGTACATTGACTACACTGCTGTCTCTCACTGGGACAGTGACCTTGACTTCCCGGTACTGACCCCAGCCCACTTCCGCTTCTTAACCCAGTTACAAATATGCCACATGGAAAGCTCTCTACAAGGTGCCCTACAGTTGTAAAGCTAGCTGTGTTTGAACTGAACAGGGAAACACATGAGGCTTCAATCATGCACCAAAACCTACAGGCATCTGAGGACAGCTGGGAGCGGGAAAGAAGGTCTTCTGCAGGGAAGAGCACACCGATTAGTTAGTTGTCCAGTACCAAATGGTCAGTCCTGAAAACATACATACAAGTAGCATTATACACACACAACAGGCTATATTTAGGAAAACATATGTGCATACATATACATATATGCATGCAATAGCAGCAAAAAGAGAGACCATGAAGTTAAAGAAGAGAGTGAGGAAGGGTATATGAAAGGGTTTGGAGGAAGGAAAGAGAAGGGAAAATATAATTATATTATAATCTCAAAAATAAAAAATAAAAATGGATTTTAAAAAACTAGCTGTGTTTGCATTTTGACTTTTGGTTTTAGTTTTTTGTCGTTGTTCTTGATGATCTCATTTGTTTGTTTGATTGATTTTCATTTGTTTAAAAACAGGGTATCACATAGTCCAATTTGTTTTCCAACCAGTTACGTATGTTATGTCTGGCTTTGAACTCCTGGTCCTCCTGCCTCAGCCTCCCAGGTGCTGGCATGATAAACATGAGCTGCCAATCCTGCCATGAAGACAAGATGCTAAAGGAACAGAAATTAACTCATTAAAGACACAAGATGCTAAAGGAACAGAAATTAACTCATTAAAGACACAAAATGCTAAAGGAACAGAAATTAACTCATTAAAGACACAAGATGCTAAAGGAACAGAAATTAACTCATTAAAGACACAAGATGCTAAAGGAACAGAAATTAACTCATTAAAGACACAAGATGCTAAAGGAACAGAAATTAACTCATTAAAAATACTCTGTTGAGTAGAAAAAAAAACCATCCTGAATGAGGTAACCCAGACACAGAAAGACAAACATGACATGTACTCCCTCATAAGTGGATATTAGACACAAAGCAAAGGACAGCCAGCCTATAGTTTGTGACCCCAGAGAAGCTAGGCTACAAGGAGAACCCAAAGAGAGACATACATAGATTCCCTTGGGAAGGGGAATTAGACAAGATCTCCTGAGAAAACTGGGAGTGTGGGGGGAGGGCAGGAGTGGGAGAGAGGAGAAGGAGAGAGGGGAGGAGGAGGAGGACATGAAGGAACAGGATGGTTGAGATGGGGGACGGAGTGGGAGAACAAGGAAAGAGATATCTTGATTGAGGGAGCCATTATGGGCCTAGCAAGAACCCTGGAACTAGGAAAATTCTCAGGAATCCACAAGAATGACCCCAGCTAAGACCCTAAGCAACAGTGGAGAGGGTGCCTGAACTGGCCATCCCTGGTAATCAGATTGATGACTACTTTAACTGTCATCATAGAACCTTCTGATGGAAGCAGATCAGAGATCCTCAGCTAAGCACTGGGCCAAGCTTCTGGAGACCAGTCAAAGAGAGGAAGAAGCAATAATATAAGCAAAGGGATCAAGACCATAATGAGGAATACCCACAGAAATAGTTGACCTGAGCTAGTGAAAGCTCACTGACTCTGGACTGATAATGGGTGAACCTGCAAAGGCCGAAACTAGGTCCACTGAATGTGGGTGACAGTTTTGTGACTTGGGCAGTCTGTGCGGCCACTAGCAGTGGGACCAGGATTTATCGCTAGTGCTTGAACCTTGAACTGGCTTTTTGGAGTCCATTGTTTTTTGGAGGAATACCTTGCTCAGCCTAGATATAGTGGGGAGGGCCTTGGTCGTGCCTCAAAGTGATGTGTCAGACTTTGTTGACTCCCCTTGGGAAGCCTTACCCTCCCTGAGGAGTGGATGGGGAGCTGGAGTAGGGAGAAGGTGGGGGAAGTGGGAGGAGGGGAGTGGGAACTGGGATAGGTATGCAAAATGATAACAGATTGTTTAAAAAATAAATTTTAAAAAAATTAAATGAAAAAATGCTGTTATCTCCCTAACCTTCAACTCCCAACACCCACATGGCAGCTCATAATTGTCTATAACCCCAAGATCTGATACCCTCACACAGATATACATGTGGGCAAAACACCAATGCACATAACATAAAAATAAATAAATTTTTAAAAATAAGTAAATGAACATAGTTGAACAGATGCTTTTGTAGTATGATTAGGCATCTCTTGGGTATATTCCCAAGAGTGGTATTGTTAAATCCTGAGGTAAGTTGATTCCCAATTTTCTGAGAAACTGCCACACTGATTTTCAAAGTGGTTGCACAAGTTTGCATTCCCACCAGCAATGGATGAGTGTTCCCCTTACTCCACATCATCTCCAGCATAGGTTATCATTGGTGTTTTTGATTTTAGCCATTATGACAGGTGTAAGATGGTATCTCAAAGTTGTTATGATTTGCATTTCCCTGACAGCTAAGGAAGTTGAACATGTCCTTAATTATCTTTTTGGCCATTTGAAATTCTTCTCTTGAGAATACTCTGTTTAGTTCAGTACTCCATTTTTTAATTGGGTTATTTAGAATTTTAATATCCAGTTTCTTGAGTTCTTTATATATTTTGGAGATAAGACTTTTGTCTGATGTGGAGTTGGTGAAGGTCTTTTCCCATTCAGTAGGTTGCCTTTTTGTCTTAATGACTATGTCCTTTGCTTTTCAGAAGCTTCTCAGTTTCAGGAGGTCCCATTTATTCATTGTTGCTCTTATTGTCTGTGCTACTGGGGTTATACGTAGGAAGTGGTCTCCTGTGCCCATGTATTGCAGGCTACTTTCCACTTTCTCTTCTATCAAGTTCATTGTGGTCAGATTTATATTGAGGTCTTTAATCCATTTGGACTTGAGTTTTGTGCATGGTGATAGATAAGGATCTATTTTCATTCTTCTACAGGTTGACATCCAGTTATGCCAGCACAATTTGTTAAAGATGCTTTCTTTCTTCTATTGTATAATTTTAGCTTCTTTGTCAAAAATCAGGTGTTGATAGGTTTGTGGATTAATACCCGGGTCTTCAATTCGATTCCATTGGTCAACGTCTCTGTTTTTATGCTGTTTTCATTACTGTAGCTCTGTAATAGGGTTTGAAGTCAGGGATGGTAATGCCTCCAGAAGTTCCTTTATTGTATAGGATTGTTTTGCTATCCTAGGTTTTTTGTTTTTCCATATAAAGTTGATTATTCTCTCAAGGTCTGTGAAGAATTTTGTTGGGATTTTGGTGGGGATTGCATTGAATCTATAGATTGTCTTTGGTAGGATTGCCATTTTTACTATGTTGATCCTACCAATCCAAGAGCATGGGAGATCCTTCCATTTTCTGGTATCCTCTTCAATTTCTTTCTTCAAAGCCTTCAAGTTCTTCTAATGCCCCTCAATGGAAGAATGAATAAAGAAAATGTGACACATCTACACATTAGATACTACTCAGTGGTAAAAAAACATCTTGAATTTTGCATGCAAATGGATGGAAATAGAAAACACTATCCTGAGTGAGATAACACAGACCCAAAAATATGAATGTGGTATGTTCTTACTCATTAGTGTAAACAAAGGACATTAAGCCTATAGTTCATGATCCTAGAAAAGCTATGTAATAAGGTGAATCCAAAGAAAAACAAATATAGATCCTCCTGGAAATTGGAAGCAGACAAGATCGCTGGGCAAAAGTTGGGAGCATGGGGGCAGGAGTGGGGTGAGGGGAAGGGAAGAGGGGGAGATACAAGGGAGAAGGGGAGGATTGGGGAGAGCTTGGGGGAGTGGGATGGTTGAGATGGAGGAAGGGCAGATATGGGAGCAGGGAAGAAGATATCTTAATTGAGGGAACCATTTTGGGATTGGCAAGAGGCTTGGCTGTAACATGAGGGCCACTTGTTGGGGTTTCTGTTCTGTCCAGTTCCTGCAGCCGTTTAGCCCCAAAGAAAATCACACAGAGGTTTCCAGAAGATTATAAACTGATTGGCCCATTAGCTCAGGCTAAGTATTAGTTCTTATAAGTTATATTAAACCATTATTCTTATCTATTTTAGCCACATGGCTTAATACCTTATTCAGCAGGGCAGGTCACATCCTGCTTCTTCCGTGGTCTAGGCAGGAGTCCAGAGGAGCTTCCTGTTTCCCAGAATTCTCCTATTCTTATTGCGCCAGCTCTACTTCCTGTTTGGTTTTCCCACCTGTACTTCTTGCCTGGCCAATCAGCATTTATTTAAAACATGATTGACAGAATACAGACAATTCTCCCACATCACTTGGCCCTGGAGGGGTTCCTAGGAGTCCATGGGGATGTCCCCAGCTAGGACCCTGGGCAGTAGAGGAGAGGGTGCCTGAACTGGCCCTGTCCCGTAGTCAGACAGATGACTATCTTGAATATCACCATAGAACCTTCGTCTGGCAACAGATGGAAATAGAGACAGAGACCCACATCAGAGCACTGGACTGAGCTCCCAAGATCCAGCTGAAGAGCAGAAGGAGGGAGAATATGAGCAAGGAAGTCAGGACTGCGAGGGGTTGGTCCACCCACTGAGACAGTGTGCCTGATCTAATGGTAGCTCACCAAAGCCTGCTGGACTGGGACTGAATAAGTGTGTGATCAAACTGGACTCTCTGAATGTGGCTGACAATTGGGGCTGACTGAGAAGCCAATGATAATGGCACTGGGATTTGTCTCTACGCATATACTGGCTTTTTGGGATCCTAGTCTATTTGGATGCACACCTTCCTAAGCCTGGATGGAGGTGGGAGGGCCTTGGACTTCCCACAGGGCAGGGTACCCTGCCCCCTCTTAGGACTGGAGGGGGAGGAGAGAGGGTGAGTGGGGGAGCAGGAGGGAAATGGGAGGAGGGGAGGAAGTGGAAACTTTGAATGGTATTATTTATAAAGCAATAAAAAAGTAAATGAGATTTAAATTTAATTAAAATTAAATAAGTAAGTAAATAAATAGAAATGGAGGAAACGTGTACATAGTAAGTAAAAGTCAGTCTGAGAAGGCTGTGAAAAGCTTTAGCTCCAAATCTAAGACATCTTAGAAAACATAGAATAATAAAAAGATCAACAGTTGTCTGGGGTTAGGGGAAGAAGACACAGATCAATTAGTGGAATGTGGAGGAGTGTGTGTGTGTGTGTGTGTGTGTGTGTGTGTGTGTGTGTGTCTGTCTGTCTGTCTGTCTGTCTGTCTATCTCCAAAGACCAGAAAAGGGTGTTGGATCTCCTCGAGTTAGAGTTATAGACTAACTCTAATTAAACCCAGGCCTTCCACAAGAGCAGTGAGCACTCTTTACCACTGAGCCACCTCCCCAGACCCTCACCTTTGCTTTTTAAGACAGGGTCTCTCAATGGCCTGGAGCTCACCACATATGCTGCTGAGCCCCAGAAATCCTGTTTCTGCCTCTCCTGGGATTGCAGGTGCTTGCTGCTACCCCTGGCTTTTCTACATATGTTCTGGAAATTGAACTAACTGAACCATCTCCCTCACCCATGTTTTATTTGGTTTGCTTTTCTGGTACAAGGTCACACTCTGTAGCAAGACTGGCCTCAAGCCTGTGATCCTCCTGGTGCATGCACCATGCAACCTTCACATCCTAGCAACACAGAGGAATCTTAGTAAAGGAAAATTAACATCCCTTGTGGATTCACAGGGGCTACATGTCATTGTACATTATCAAAATGCATAGTAAGCTAAGGGCGGCAGCACACATTTACAATCCCATGTGATGCATGCCATTGGTAAACTGTCGAATGTCGATTGAGCTTTCTGAGAAGCTAGCTCTGGAAGCATGGTACCTCTATCCTACTCAGACCCAAACATCTTGTCTCAGAGCATCCTCTAAGATCCCTCACTGAAGATGGGCTGAGCCCCTCACTCTGTGACAGGGAGACATCAGCAGAACAGCCCAATAGTAAACCACTGTGTCCTTGAAAACAGCAAGCAGGTGAACTGTTTCACACAGGGGTCACTAGTGTTTATCAAATGCTACAAAAACACCTGAAGTGGGACGGAGGCTGGTGGTGCAGCCATGGGAAGCTAAGCCGTGGGCAGACAGCTCAATCAGGAGCTCCAGATGACGGCCTCAACTTCCTCGGTCAGTTTCTGCTGGGTGTTGTGAGTTTAATGATTTGTTATCTATGTGTTGCTACTGTCTATCTGCTGCTTGCTATTTTCCCTTTTACTTTGTTTGCTATATACTTAATAAAATCTCTCCATGAAAGCTAAAGCACAGCTACTGTCAATCATTCTCTAGACTATACAGAACATTCCAGCATCCATGAGGTGAAGGCAGGAAGATCAGGAAAATTCAAAGCCATCCTGGGATACACAGTGAGCTTGAGGTCAGCCTGAGCTACACAAGACTGTGTCTTAAAAAAAAAATTAAAGTACTAAGACTGTAGAGATGGCTTGGTGGTTTACAGTTCTTGCTACTCTTATAGAGGACCTGAATTTAGTTCCCAGCACCCACAACAGGTGGTTCACAATCAGCTGTAACTTCAGTTCCAAGGATTTGGCACCCTCTTCTGGCCTGGGTGGGTACCCCATGCATGTGGCACACATGAAATAGTGCAGACACACACATATACAAACTAATAAGCCTTTTTCAAAAAACCCATAGAGTGAACAGGCCAGTGATGAGTCTGAGTGTGTACTATTATGGATTTAGTTAGTCATAATGGTTCAGTGTGGATTCATCCATTTTAACAATGTCACCTGCTCATAAGAGTATTAATACTGGTAGAAAGGGAAGAAGGGGCAGAGAGGTGGCCCAGCTAGTAAAATACTTACCCCATGGCCCTGGTGACCTGAGTTCAATTCCTAGGACTTAAAGGTGGAAGAAAAGAACCAACTTTACCAAGTTTTCCTCTGACCTCCACACGTGCTCTTTAACACTTGTGCTCACACATACATGGTGCATATGCACAGTAGCATGCACAATTGAGCCCAGTGTGATGGCGCATGCCTTTGATCCCAACACTCAGGGGGCAGAGGCAGGTAGGTCTCTGCAAGTTCAAGGCCAGCCTGGTTTATATATGTTGAATTCCAGGACATCTGGGGCCACATAGTGAGAACCTGCCTCAAAATAACAGCAATAATAATTTCTTTTAAAAAGAAAGGAGGAAAAGAGGGCCTGGAGGGATGGCTCAGTGGTTAAGTTACTGCACTGAGCCTGCATCCAGTTCCCAGAATCCACAATGGCCAGTTCACAACCACCTATAACTCCAATTCCAATAGATCCTGTGTACTTTCTGGCCTCTGCAGTCACATAAACTCACGCAGGTACAAACACACACACACATTAAAATAAAGAAGTAAATGAATCTTTTAAAATAAAGAAAAATAAAAGAGAGGAGAGAGAGAAAGAATGATATTGAGAAAGAATTTGATGTCATTCTAACCAATTTTTCTGTGAATTCCAAAGAGCTCTAAATAACATCGCTGCATGCGTGAGGGCCTCAATTTTTCCCCCAGCACCATAAATTAAAACCAAAATCACCTACTGCCCTCTTCATAAGAATATTTTCTTCCCACTCTACTTGGGCAATTAAGATTTAGGCAAAATCAGCCACTCACAGTCAGTGTTGGACCAAGAGTCACCCCAAGTCTGCAGCTGGTGAGAAACTCTGTACTGAGTAACACACAGGAAAATGGCTTGAGGTGTGTGTCATTAGGCAGCTTCCCCATGCTGTGAACTTCATGCCCTTCCTTGTACAAATCTCCATGGTGTGGGTCATCACACCACAAGGCTGCTTGCTCCATACAAACAAAGCCCCCATCAATGGCTTGTGATATGGCCCAGAGGATAAAAACACTTGCCATCAAACCTAATGATGTGAATTCCATTCGTAAGACACACATGGTAGAAAGAGAGAACTGATTCCCAAAAGCTGTCCTTTGACTTTCACATAGTGATTGTGGCATACACGTGTCCCACATATGCACACATGTACACATGCACACATGGTGCGGGAGAATTGTCTGTATTCTGTCAATTATATTTTAAGTAAACTCTGATTGGCCAGGCAGGAAGTATAGGTGGGACAACCAGACAGGAAGTAAAGGTGGGGCAATGAGAACAGGAGAATGCTGGGAAGGAGGAAGCCCATTCCTCCCCAGTCCTGCCCAGACCACGGAAGAAGCAGGATGTGACCTGCCCTGCTGAAAAAGGTACTGAGCCATGTAGCTAACATAGATAAAAATAATGGGCTAATATAAGCTATAAGAGCTAATACGAGCTCTCTTCCTGTGCTGAGATCGGAGGCACAGACTGAAATTTCGTCCGATGGATGGAGATAGAGACAGAGACCCACATTCACATCAGAGCAATGGATTGAGCTCCCAAGGTCTAGTCGAAGAGCAGAAGGTGGGAGAAGATGAGCAAGGAAGTTAGGACCATGAGCAGCTGAACCACCCACTGAGACAGTGTGCCTGATCTAATGGGAGCTCACCAAATCCAGCTGGACTGGGACTGAACAAGCATGTGATCAAACTGGACTCTCTAAATGTGGCTGCCAATGGGGGCAGACTGAGAAGCCATCAACAATGACACTAGGACCTATCTCTTCTGCATGTGTTATCTTTTTGGGAACCTAGTCTATTTGGATGCACACCTTCCTAGGCCGGGATGGAACTGGGAGGGCCTTGGACTTCCCACAGGGCAGGGCACCATGCCCTCTTTTAAGGAAGCAGCGGGAGGGAGGGGGGATGGGAGGGGACTGGGAGAAGGGGAGGAAATGTAAATTTTTTTGAATGGAAAAAAATAAAAGAATATGAAAAAAAAGAGCTAATACAAAGCCAGAGCTAATGGGCCAATCAGTTTATAAAATTATGGAGACCTCTGTGTGATTTTCTTTGGGGCTTACTGGCTGTGGGAACTGGGCAGGACAGAAACTCCAACAAAAAGGCCCTCATGTTACACACACAACCAACACACTACATAAAACTGAAAAAAATACACAGTAGAACAAGACATAGCAGGCTGTGGCCACCTGAACCAGAAAGCCGTTTTAAATAAATTTTTGGGCAAGCTGGAGGACACATTCAAATAACAAAGAAAATTATATATAAACAAGTAATAAAGACATTTATCGTTGTGATCAAGCATTATGCAATATTCATAAGTTCATGTGATACCTTTTATTCAGTACTGGGAATTGAGTATTGGGTCTCACACGTGCTAGACAGATGCTCTAGAACACACATCTTCAGCCCCACACAGGAAGGCCGTAAGCTGGGGCCCCACCCCAGACCCTCACTGGAGGATTCTAAGCAGGAGCTCTACCCATGAATCATTGCCACAGGCCATTTTTTTACTTTTTGCTCTGATTCAGAGTCTTGACAAGTTACACAGGTTGTCCATGAACTCACATGTAATCCGAGTAGGTCTGAAGTTTCTGTCTTCGTCCTTTGTGGCTGGGATCTCTGCATCGCTACTCCTGCTTTGTGCGCCATTCTCTTATATGGCTCTCCCAGTGTCACACGTCAGGAAATCATGTCACTGTGACCTTATAGTGGTCATAATGTCCCTAACTGACAGAAGAATGTTGGCCTCCATTACAGCCTCTCTGGACCACCATGATCTATGCTGACCACAAAACATGACAGCAGGTGACTGCACCTTTGATCTCTTGCAGCTCTGAAAACCAGAAGTCTCGCTGTGTTACAGCCAAGGTGTCTTCAGGTTTAGGAGTCCATAAGGGATCCAGGAGAAGATCCATGTTCCTTTTTTCCTTCTCCTTGAGGCCCCATATCCCTTGGCTTGTGGATCAACTCTCAATATTTAAAACCAGCAACATCCTACTAACCCTTTCTTCCTTCTCCAGCACTTGGCCTTCCATCTCCTGCCTGCACCTCCCACATCTAAAACCCCTGTCTTATCTTGAAGTTGTGACAAAAGCAACTTAGGGGAGGGAGGGTTTTATCCTGGCTCTCAGTTGGAAGAGATCATCCTGTCGTGAAGGGAAAACATGGCAGGAGCTGCCGCGAGGAAGGGAGGCAGCTGGTCACATCGCATCAACATTCAGGAGGCAGAGACAGACAGATGCTACTGCTCGGCTCCCTGTCTCCTTTCTACTTGGCCGAGCTGTGCTGTGGTTTAAATAAGAAATGTACCCTATAGGCCATCTATTGCACACTTAGCCCCTAGCTGAAGGCGCTGTTTGGGGAGGTTATAGAACTCTTAGGAGGTAGGGACTTGCTGGAAGTGGTGCATCGCTAGATTAGAGCTTTGAGTGTTTATAGCCTCAACCCCTTCCTAATCTATCTCCTGTGTCTCTGTCCCTCTGTCTGTCTGTCTGTCTGTCTCTCTGCTTCCTGTGTGTAGATGAAATGTGACAAGCCATTTTCCTTTTCTTATTGCTATGGCTTCCCAGTCGGGATGGGTTCAACTGCTCTGGAATCATAGGCCAGTACAACCTTTACTTCCTTATGTTGCCTTTGGTCACAGTATTTCATCAAATCGACAGAAAAGTGGCTAACAAAGGTAGTCCTACCTCAACTAATGTAATTTAGCTAATTCCTCGCTTCCATACCATACTCCACCAAGTTGAGATAATCCTGCTAAGATATGCCTACATATTTTGACAAATTGTCCATCAATCGTGCCTTGTGATGGGCCCCTCAGACTCCCCCCAATGGTGAACAGATTTACACCTTTTATTCTCCTTTGTCACTTATATTAGCCACTCTTGTCATCACTGTGACTAAAAACACCGGCCAAAACAGTTTAAGGAAAGAAAGGTTATTTTGGCTCACAGTTGGAAGGAGACGGTCTCTCCTGGCCTGGATGGCAAGATGGCAGGAGTGTGATGTGGCTTATCATATTGAATCTGCAGTCAGGAGACAGAGAGCAATGAATGTTGGTGCTTGGCCCACTTGCTCCCTTCCATGCACTAGGGCTCCAGTCCAGGGGATGGTGCTGCCCTCAGTTAATCTGGGTCTCCCTACCTCAGTTAACCTAATTAAGATAGCCCCTCACAGACATGCCTAGGAGACTCTAGACCCTGTCAATCTGACAGTCAATATCAGCTATCACACAAGGGAACTTGGTGTACTAAAAAAAAAAAAGTCTCAGCAATTAAGACAGGACTCTTTTTATTTAAGACAGGGAAAGTTTGGAAAAGCTGTTATTCTTTTTCAAATAATATGTTTTATTTTCGAAGTTTTATACATCTATTCAAAGTATTTTTAATACTTATTTTTAATTATGTGCACCCACCTATGGGTTTGCGCACATGAATGCAGTACCTGCAGCATCCAGAAGAGGGTGTCAGAGCCCCTGAATTATAAGCACTTGTGGCTGTGCAACATGAGTGCTGGGAACTGAACTCAAGTCCTCCGCAACAGCAGCAAAAAGCCTTAGCTGCTAGGTTATCGCTATAGCCCCTATGCAGTGTATTTGATCACATCTATCCATCATTACCTCCCTCCAACTCCTCCTAAAACCTCTACTCCTCCTCCCTTCCAATTTCTTCTCTTTTTATTTAAATTGTTACTAGTAACTCCCTGAGTCCAATTAGTGCTGCCCTTAAGTGCATGGGTGTGGGGCCACCTCCCAGCAGCCACACCCACAGAGGAGAGTCTCCCTTCCATAGGGGCCATCAATTGCCAATAGCTCCCCTAATAGGGGTTTTGCCTCAGGATCGCTCCTCCTTCCATGCTGAGATTTTTTTTTTTTACTGGCTTGACTTTGTCCAGGTCTTGTGCAGGGAACCACAACTGTCATGTCTGGAAGAGGAGCCATGAAGATGTGTCTGTGCCTTTGTGAGTTTATATGAGCTATCTGCATGCAGTGCCCTTGGGATCTGAAAGGCCTTGGATCCCCTGCTTCTGGAGTCAGAGGCAGCTGTGAGCTGCCTCATGGGGGTCCTGGGAACCAAACTCTGGTCTTCTGAAAGGGCAGTAAACATTCTTAATTGATCCATCATCACTCCGGTCAAGTTAACCTGGCAGCAGACATAGTTTGAGTGCACATTGAAGTGGTGTTACTGCAACTGAGGAGGTGAAGGTATAACCCAGGATGGGCTTGAACTCATGACTGTCCTGCCTCTGCCTCTTAAACACACCCTACTCAGTGAGTGCCACAGCCGCTTTAGGTGGAGGATTCCTGTTATCATCGGTGTAGCTGACCTGCTAAGGCTGGAAAACAGGCAATTAGCATGTGTGCAAAGGAAGTTATAAAGATAATTCAGTCAGCAAGGATGACTGTGAACAAAATATAGCAGCTAAATGTGATTTTTAAAAGGTAATAATAAGATTATGGGCAGGAGGGCCAAGAAGGAGCTATGACAATTCAATAGCGGGAGTCCTTGGCTGAATGTGTTTGTCTAGTGGGCATATGGAAGGAAGTCTGGCATGCACTCACACCCTTCTTTAGCACTAATGTTGCCACTGCCCAGTGGGGAAAAAAATAAAAACAAAAGAAAAACCTCAATATCATAAAATACATTGTGACCAGGCAGTGGTGGCGCACGCCTTTAATCCCAGCAATTGGGAGGTGGAGGCAGGTGGATCTCTGTGAGCTCAAGGCCAACATTGTCTACAGATTGAATTCCGGGACAGCCAGGGCTACATAAAAAGGAAACCCTGTCTCGATAAATAAATAAATAACATATATTGTGTTTTACTCTGCCTCTAAGAAACTGGGTTGTCATTGTGGGAGTTAACAGAAAGTTATTTTGTGGGTCCATCTCACTCCAGTCAAAAAGGCTAAGATCAAGAAACTAAACGTCAGCCTGCTATGGTGGCGCACGCCTTTAACCCCAGCCCTTGGGAGGCAGGCAGGCAGAGCTCTGAGAGTTCAAGGCCAGCCTGGTCTACAGGGTGAGTTCCACAACAGTCATAGCTACATAGTGAGACCTCATCTCAAAAATAAAAACAAATAACAACAAAAAAAGGAAGAAAAGTAAAAAGTGATGGCATGGATCTATGGAAAGAGGACACTTACTCACTTCTGATAGGAGTGCAAATGGGGGCAGCACCAACAAGACATCTGTGTAGCAGCTCCTCAGAAAGACAGAAACAGATTTACCATGTGACCCAGCGCTCCTGGGCACACAGCCACTGTACTTTATATCCCACCAGAAAGACTCCTGCTCACTGATGCTTAGGGGCCTCTATTCACAATAAATGGGGTCTCAGTTTGGGTTTCTACTGCTGTGAGAGACACCATGACCACTGCCACTCTCATAAAGGAACACATTTAATTGAGGGTGGCTTACAGTTTCAGAGGTTTAGTCCATTGTCATCATGGTGGGACATAGCAGAGTGCAGGCAGACAGGGTGCTAGAGTTGCTGGCAGGTTCACATCTGGTCCACGGACAGTGAAAGGAGACTGTTGTATGAGGCCTTGCTGGAGAAGACCTCAAAGCCCACTGCTACGGTGACGTCACACCTACTCCAACAACACTCATTCTTTACCCTAATAAACACCTCAGCTTCTTCTTCCACCCCTGAAGGTGACAGCCTCACTTCACTCTGTCTCCAGCTCTGCACCTTCTGTGGACTGGGTCACAGGAAGCCCACAAAGCTTTCCAGTCACCAAGAAAACCTGTGACCCAGCACCTCAGCACACACAGGAAAGCTCCTGAATCTGAGAATTTTCTTTCCCTAATTACCCATCAACTGCAGCCCCTCCCACATCCCATAAGCGGAGTCACACTTTTCTACTCTCAGTTCCAGGAATGGTGCACACACCCCCACGCACATACACACACCTCTGCCTCAGACACACCCCACCAGTGCCTCCCTACCCATCTAAAGAGGAAGAAAAGACCACCGGGTCGATTCTGTTAGCTCACAACTCATGATTGTTCTCTGCGCAGGTCCACCTCGTGGCCTTCACTCCTGCATGTCTGAATCTGGGAGCAGCTTTTTCCCTTTTGTGTCATCTTCCCCCACTCTGCCTCCCCAGTGTGCAGCACGAATTCTAATTGGTCTTAATGATTAAAACCCAGAGTTAGATATTAGGGGGTGAACACTGAAAGAGCTAGATCAGTTGTTCTCAGCCTTGTCAATGCCGTGACCCTTTAATACAGTTCCTCATGTTGTGGTGCCCCCAAAACACAAAATCACTTTAGTTGCTACTTGACAACTGTAATGTTGCTACTGTTATGAATTAAAATGTAAATGTCTATGTTTTCGATCCCCAAAGGGGTTGCAACCCACATGTTGAGAACCACTGAGCTAGACCCCTTCTAATTGTAGTAGAATATGCTGAGTGTTATGAAATGGCACGAGATGGACCTTGGCAGGTCCACGGAGTCCCACAGTGGGTGAGGGACAGACGGAGGGCGAGAGACAGAAAGGCCTTGCAGACAGAGTTTACATGGGGAGTTTTATTGGGGGAAGGGAAGGAAGTGTGAGAAGGGAAGGGTGAGGGGAGAGAGAAAAAGAAAGCACAGAGCAGCTTCATGGAAAGAGAAAAAGAGAGAGAGAAAAAAAAGAGAGAGAGAGAGGGAGAGAGATGCAAAGAGAGAAAAAGAAAGAGGAAGACGAGGAAGAGGTAGGCAGAGCTCCACCTTTTAAAGAGACAGGGTACTGCCTGCCCTGCGTGCAGGTGTGATGCACTCTGCCAGGTCCCCAAGGGGCAGGGCCAGGTGTACCTGAAGGCTAACACTGAGTACTTAGTGCCACTTCCAACACTGGCCAGAGAAATTTGTCTCTGCAGTGGACAGCAAATGCACAGACTCATAACTGGCCTGAGGTATAAGCACGATAATGAGTGAATGCTGAGTGTTCTGCCTTAAACGGGACATCTGTATCAACCCACAAAGGTCAGGGTATGCTGCTGCAGAGAGGCAGACGAGAGGATGGAGAGGAGAGCTGTGAGTGCTGTCTTCTGGACATGACATGGGCACTGCGCTCATGCTCATGAACCAACACGATCGTTCACCATTCCAGCAGGAAGCACTAATTGGGTATTATGGGTTACCAAGTGGGAGCACTCAAAAGGAGAGGAACATGTTGTGGGGGCCAAAGGGACACTGGGAGGAAGAATCTGCAGTAGGTATGACCAAGATACATTGTATACATATCACTATAGACATGTATTAAATTGTCAAGAGCAAATTAAAAAAAGACTTTTAAATTAAAATTAAAAATTAAATTTGCTACTTCAACATTTAGGATCCAGTGACATTAGACACACTCACAGGTGTACAGCCAACAGCACCTCCCATCTCTCACTTTCCTAAACTGTGAATGTTCAGCACTAACCCCTCATCTCTCTCCCCACCCCAACCCCCACCCCCACCCCTACCATTCTACTTTCTGTCTCTGTGGTTGTGGTGACTTAGGGACCTCCTATGTATGGAATCATGTAACATGTGTTCCTTTATGGATGCCCTTTTTAATTGAGCACTGTGTTCTCAATGTTCAACCATACCGAAGCAGGTATTAGAGCTGCCTTCCTTCTTGAGTTGAGTAATACTCTGTCACACACACACAGAGCACATTTTTTTATCTGCTCTTCTTGGTGGGTGTTTGTGTTGTAGTCATCATTTAACTCTTGTGACTAGAGCTATTGTGGACATTGGAGGAGGATGAGCAGATGGGGAAGGAGATGGAATAAGAAGAGATGGAGCCAGGAGATAAACAGGAAATGGGGGGATAAGGAGATGAAGGAAGAAGAGAGAGAGAAAGATGTGGAAGAGATGGGGTGGAGGAGGACATGAAAGAGAAAGAGGGGTTGATCAGAGGAAGAGATGGAAAGGGAAAGGAGGGAAAGATAAAGGAGGAGATGAGGAGGTGAGGAAGCGATAGAGTAGGAGGAGGGAGGAGGAAATAGAGGAGGAGATGGGGAAAAGATGAAAGAGATGCATTGGTAAGTGTAGTTCCCCCCCCCCCCGAGAAGAATGGTCTGCAGTCAAAGGCCAACTGCAAGTGGCAGAAGTATAGAGGGTCCTGCTTGTCAAGAGTAATGCATAAAAATGCCATTTGTAACAGCTAAGCCCCAGGATTGGCACAAAATCATACTTTGTAGATGTGACAGTTGTTGAGACTGGATTCTGAAAGTGGGGAGCATGAGAGTCATCATAGCATCCTGGAAGGGAGAGCGTGAGAGTCATCATAGCATCCTGGAAGGGGAGTGTGAGAGTCATTGCAGCATCCTGGAAGGGGGAGCATGAGAGTCATTGCAGCATCCTGGAAGGGGGAGCGTGAGAAGTCACTTGGACTTAAAGGTGTGATACAAGCACCTACTGGAGGATCCTCCCCAGTCTGACTCAGGAAGACCATGTTTGGGGAAACAATAGGCTTGGGCCACCCACACCCACCTGTCAGGAAAGCAGTTGGACTTCAACACTGTTTTTGTATTCTCCCAAAATTTCCAGCCCAGGCGCCAACTGACTATATCTTACCCGATAGCCACATTTGGAAAAGGAACAGGCAAGAAGAAGGAGGAGGAATAGGAGGAGGTGGGGAGGAGGAAAGAAAGCCATTCAAAACACTTTAGGGGCTAAGGAGATAAATTAAAGAAAGAGACAGAATAGATAGATGGATAAACGCATTGAATTGATGGACAATTTAGTATAAGATAATAGATTATAGATAGATAGATAGATAGATAGATAGATAGATAGATAGATAGATAGATGATTATAAATTTGATGGAAACATGGATAAGAAGGAGCTGCTGACAAGATAACTCAGCAGGTGAGCAGGTAAGGGCTCTTGATACACAAGCCTGATGATCTAACTTTGATCCCTGGCACACATGACAGAAAAGAGAATCCATTCTTGAAAGTTGTCATCTGACTTTCATATGTGCCAACACTCACACAGACAGAGACAGACAGGGAGGGAGAGAGAGAGAGGAGAGAGAGAGAGAGAGAGAATAGTGATAAGAAAGAAAAAGAAAATAGAGTGATAGAAAATAGATTGGATGGATATATTGATTGATTAGTAATTCATAGACCGAATGAACTATCATCATATCATCTATAGGTGATAGATGATGATGATAAATGACGATAGATAGATAGATAGATAGATAGATAGATAGATAGATAGATAGATAGATAGATAGATAGGAAGATAGACATATAGATGATAGATAGCAGACATGGGATACATCTCTAAGTACTAAAAGACATAACCACATCTACCCTAGACCTCTCTGGACACCTAGGTTCATAACTATCTGGCACCTGCATTTCTACCTTTGTGGGTCTGTGAGCCCATGTCTCTAGGTACATCTCTATCTATACTTTTGAATGTTGGCCCTATACCTCCAAGACCATGACCAAGCAATCTAGCACCCTCAAACTCCAATCTCACCCCTGTTCCCACCCTCATGTCTCCTACTAACTGAATCTGATCCTGATCCTCCTCCGTCCCCATTAGATACACTCTCTATTTCAAGATCTGGAATATCCCCAGATTTGCAGTGGGTCCTGGGACATTCCCAGTACTGCAGTGGGACCCAGGACTGCTTGGGGGCTGGAATATCCCCAGGACTGCTTGGGGGCTGGGATATCTTAGTGGTCTGGGCACCTGGGAGCATGTCTGGATCTTTTGGAATGCTGTCTCTGCTCAGAAGCACCCTTCAGGGGTCTGTGTCTCTCAGCTATTCTCTAAGCCTTCTTTGGTTCTAGTTTTGTGTTTTGTCTTTATTTTCTTCCCATTTAAGGAATCTTCTTATTTTTCACACTTGAGTTATATATTAGTGAGTTTCTCTAGGAGAACAGAGTGGATGGGATGTATATGTATTAGAAGGGGATTTATTAGGTTGGCTTACATAATATGGGCCTTCACACTGGAGAGCTGAGAACTCAGTAGTTTTTCAGGCTACAGGTTTGTCTCAATCCGAAGGCCTGGAAGATGGGAGAACGACTGTCTTTAGTCCATGTTAGAAGAGGTTGGGTTCTGCTGTCAGGAAGGAGTGCAGCTGTGCATCAAACAGTGAACTTGCCAATGAGGGTTGAAAGGGGAGCTGATAAGAACAAAGTTTGGGGCTGGAGAGAGACTCAAGTCCCACTGTAGTCCTGGGAATGTCCCAGGACCCACTGTAATTCTGGGGATATTCCAGCCCCCATTGAGGTCCTGGGGATATCTCAGGCCCCATTGCAGTCCTGGGCTTTGAGAACTAGTTCTTGCAGTCAGATGACTGGATTCTGAGTCTGTGGGAACCTTGCAAGAGAGACCTTCACATCTGGAACCTCCCTGTCCCTGGACACCATGCCCTTCCTTCAGAGTTCCCAGAGTCCCTGGCACACACAGAGGAAAAGGAAGGCCGTCAGCACAGGTCATCCTTGTGAGCTAGCTGCTGGGGTGGAGAGCCACAGAGACCTTTCCAGAAAAACCAGAGAAGTGGCTGGAAAATTCCAGGTACAGGAAATGCAAATGTCAGGAGGTGGATAGGAAGCTACCCCCACAAGACGGTGGAAACTGAGGCCAGTAGGGCCAAATTGCTGACCCTAGAAAACATCCCCTCTTGGCTGTGTCCATGGGTAAATCAGGCAGAGAGCCAAGCACCATCCTCACTCCCACACCTCAAAGAAAGCACAAAATCTGGTTCACACTGCCTGTTAGAGAGCCAAGGCTGAATTTCTGATCCTCTGTCTTCTCCTCCTGGGGGCTAGGATGACAGATGTACACCCCATGCCCAGTTTACACAGTGTTTCATGCATGCACCCAGAGCCTCGTGCATGTTAGACAGCATTACACCAACAGAGCTGCATCCCTAGCCCCTCACTGCCTGCCAAGTATCTGTGCATTTGGATTCAGCCTTCTTTTCTCCTTCATGTATCTTCAGGACCTGTCCCCCAAATGACAGTAATACTATTGCTGGAGCCTTTAGGACATAAGCCTGGGCTCTGGCAATCCCAAAAGGATGATAATCTCAGCCACTCATCCCCAGGACTCCGACTAAAGAGACAAGCATCTCAGCCTTCAGGATCCCACTGCCTTTCTTAACGTTCTCCTCAGGCCCAGCCAGAGGAAGATTTCAAATACAAAGCCTCAGCTTTGACATTCTTCCTCATAAACCCTCCCATGGTTCCCTCTTTCTGTAGGGGCACAAACCTGAAGCTCTAGGCTAGAGGTGTGGCTCATTCGTGGAGTGCTTGCTTATCCCTGGGCTCTGTCTTGGCACCACATACACCAGGTGTCGTGGTGCATACATACCTATTGTCCCCATGTGACACCAGGTGTCGTGGTGCATACATACCTATTGTTCCCCTTGTGACACCAGGTGTCGTGGTGCATACATACCTATTGTCCCCATGTGACACCAGGTGTCGTGGTGCATACATACCTATTGTCCCCATGTGACACCAGGTGTTGTGGTGCATACATACCTATTGTCCCCATGTGACACCAGGTGTTGTGGTGCATACATACCTATTGTCCCCATGTGACACCAGGTGTCGTGGTGCATACATACCTATTGTCCCATGTGCTTCCTGTTGCTGTTACACACCATGTCCCAAGCAACTTGGGAAAGAAGGGGTTTGTTTGGTTTATACCTCCAGGACACAGTCCATCACTGAGGGAAATCAGGGCAGAAATTTGGAGCAGAAACCACGGAGGAACATGGCTTGCTGGCTTGCTTCCTTTGGCTTGCTCAGCCTGCTTTCTTATACAAAGACCTCCTGCCTAGGGATGATACTGCCTCAAGGGTGATTTACTCTCCCCACCCCCAACATCAATTATCAATTAAGAAAACACCTCACATTCCCACAGAACAACTTAATAGAGGTAATTCCCAGAAGCTAACAGAGCTCTGTTATCCCAGCACTTGAGAGGTGGAGACAGGAAGATCAGGAGTTCAAGGTCATCCTTACCTACAGAGAGAGTTCAAGGCCGCCCTGGACTATCTTCTTTCTAATTACTATAATAATAATAGTTCTGTGTCTCCCAAATCAGGTATAGCAGATCAACAAATGACAGCTATGTGCATGGCACGGTACCTCACAGGATGATCATGTATGACTGAGTGATGCAGGTATCAGGCACTTGCTGGTAACACCGTATGGCTCATTCTGACAGCAAGACATAGGTGACCCCCTCCCTCATCTCTTCTAGCATAGATAGGTGAAAAAATAAATCTTGAGGTGGGAAATGAGTATAAAGGTGCTTGCCATCAAGACCAACAACCTGAGCTCCATCCCCGGGGACCCAGGTGGTAGAAGAAGAGAACTGACTCCTACACACTGTCTTCTGACCTCAACATATGTGATGTGGCAAACCCACAGCCACAAACATGAATTAATTAACCAATTAATTAAAAATATCTACTAGGCTTACTTAAGCTCTTTCTCCTCATGCTCTCATGACCCACTACCTACTTTCCTGGCCTCCACAGGTATCCAGGCCACACTCACACATCTAAAGGTTCTAAGTTGGGATCCACAGGTGAAAGAACATGCAATGTGTGTCTTCCTGAGCCTGGATGACTCCGTCAATATAATGTATTCCAGTTCCATCTGTCTACCTGCATAGGGCACAGAGAATGTTGGAAAAAAATAATATCAGTGTTACACAAAGGAACACACTAACAAAGAAAAAGTAATTTGCCTAGCAACTTCTTTGTGGAGGGAGGGGAAGGTGGAGAACCCAAACAGAAAGAAAACAAAAATAATGAATGAGCAACCTGCTTTAACTGGGATGTAAAATAGAAAACCCCTGATTTGTTAATCTTAAGAATTACTCCAGGCAGTGGTGGCGCACACCTTTAGTCCCAGCACTTGGAGGCAGAGGCAGACAGATTTCTGGGAGTTTGAGGCCAGCCTGGTCTATAGAGCTAGTTCCATAGTTCCAGGACAGCCAGAGCTGTTACATAAAGAAACCCTATCTCAAAAAGAAAGAAAGAAAGAAAGAAAGAAAGAAAGAAAGAAAGAAAGAAAGAAAGAAAGAAAGAAAGAAAGAAAGAAAGAA
>PVIU01022995.1:0-28319 GCA_004026605.1 Ondatra zibethicus | reverse complement strand
TATAGGCTGAAAATGGATGACCCAAAGTTACAGACAAACGTTGGGTGACCATCCAGGCAGTCTTATATCTCTCTCTGTATTTCTAGAGTTTTGGAAGTTGCTTATAATGTACTTCCTGAATACTTAGGTAATATTATGTCCTTCTGGGGTGTTAGATGTAGTTTAAGACTAGATAGTTATAATTATAATTTTCTTTACTCATGATAAATGATAAAATAAATCTAGAACTTTATACTCACAAAGATAAGATAAATGATAGAATATTTTCTTTAATTTTGCCAAATACAAATAAACTATTACAACTGTAATTCTTGCTTGTTTCCTGTTTTGTTATATGTAATTTTATAAGGTTAAAACATTCCTTTTCAATTAGACAGGAAAGGGGAAATGATGTAAGATGTCCTTCTATAGACTGTGAATATGTCTTATTACCTTTGGTTAATAAAGAAACTGATTTGGCCAATAGCCAGGCAGAATATAGCTAGGTGGGAATCCCAAGAAGAGAGACAAGATAGAAGGAAGAGTAAGAGAGACACCATCAGCTGCCAGAGAAGTAAGAACCCAGAACATTACCTACCGGTAAGCCATGGGGCAAGTGACAATACACAGACCATCCGGTTACAGATACCCAATAATGATGGGTCATTCAAAGATGTCTCAATTCCTCCTTATGATATGGCAACTTCACTTCACTGTATTTTAATCTTTATAATGTTTTGTTTGAAAAAAGTTCTAGAATTTTTTCAGTGTACAAGAAATACCAACATTTCTTTTTCCTCACAGTATTTATTTGAAAAAGCTAATAGGAACTTGTCAACTCTCTGAGAAGGTCACCAGAAAATGAAAATACATAAGAATGTTGAAACATTTACTTGAATCCCTGTGGGAACCATGTCTCCTCACAGGAGAAGCTGGGAGAAGCTTAGTCAGGTATATAATTGCCCTGTCTCTTATTCTTCCTGAGTTTAGATTATTCATTACAGATTCTTTTCCACATCTTATACTGGACTTAAGTGAGGAGGGACTTTCACATCTACAAATCATACTTTAATTCATGACTCATCAGGATATTTAGATATCTATTTTAGTAATCCCTTCCTTTATACTGCTGAAACTTAACAAATTATGAGGCAGGCATGTTATAGGATTGCAAAGTAGGGCAGTTATTAAAAAAAAACAGAGTAGAGAGTTCAACTCTGTATATGTGTGTTCATTTTTGTCCCATAGAGAAAACTACAATGTAGTTGAGAAATGATTCTGAAGATAAAAACCAAGTCTTCCTGCTCAAACTCCCACACATCTAGAAATAATCTTCTTTAATTTTGTAGGGAATATCTGAAAATAGGTTCTATTATATTCAAGTTTTTCCCTTGAGCATAACATGGAAGTGAAATTTTAAGAGCATAATTATTTTACAGTGCTAAGAATTCCTGTATCTATATAATATTGCTACTCTGTGCTCTTCAGAAAGTCAATTAAAATGTCATATTATAGTGCTATCTTCTTCAAAAACTAGTGGTTAGACATGGGGTCTCTTAGGATTCTCCAGGTTCCAGTGTTCCATGTTCTATGATCTTAACCTAGGAACTTAGCTACATATGTCATGTAAATATTTCTTAAAATGGTTTCACATCATTGGCTTTGTAAGTACATTTGTGGCTAAGGAAGAACTAAGGATAGAAGAGAGTACAAGGGGCAGAGAAAAGCATCCTTGTAGTCCAAACATACTTTTGAGAAAGATTTAAAGAAAAGGGGAAGATGTATGCTTTGAGTGGAATTTAAGAAAAAAATGGAAGTCACTGTAAACTTAGTGGGTGTTTTTGAATTCTTATTAGTGATTCCAATTATTTAACTTCTACAATAATTCTAAAATGGTTATTAGTAGCCAACTGAAACCAATTGCTAGACTCTGCCTGAGAAAAATCTGGGATACAGAGTTAGAAATTGGCACAGGTGTCATTTTTGTGTTGGAGTGATGTTGCAGATATTTTGAGCCAATTGCAATTCCAGAGAAGAACAAACGGGAAGTGTGTCACAAAGTAATAAGTTACTAATGTGTGCTGATTCTGTACTGTTCAGCCGTCTAATGATGGCAATCATAACAATGGAATACTGACTCAATATTGAACCAAGACTGGAGAAAAACCAGACTATCTTTTCTTGTAAGGAAGAAATATATTCACATGGATGATATGCATAAAAACTACCTTAACTAGAGATTGCCTGCAGAAGTATCAATGCATTATCGAAGGTTTCTATTGCACTTCAGATTCCTCAATGGGTGTTGAGTGCTTTGTGTTTAATCTACCAAATGAAAGATAATTTATGCTTATTTGTATAATAACTAAGAAACTATCAAATATTTATTATTGGATGTAAGCAACGAAAATGGCAAGAAGAAATAACACTGAATCTATTTTTTAAAGAAAAATGCAATTAAGTCTTTAGGGGGATAAGAATTTTCAGAACTATTATAAATAGAAGGGCCCATCTCAGCTTGATTACTTCAAAACAGCTTCCTGCAGCCTCCCACCAAGTAGATGAGCAATTAGAATAATCACAGCAATAAGTCAAAGGCACTTGCTGTTCAAACTTGTGTTGCGACTTTTTCTTTTGGCAGCACTCCTAGGTTATTCCAGTTGCACACACACAGACAAGCATGCACATATTTAATGCTGTTTTAGCTGGTAAAAGGCAAAATGCCTAAGACTGATTTCGTGTTTTGTCTCAAGGTTAACTAAAGGGCACTGAACAAGTAAAGCTGTGCTGAAAAGAACAGTAGCCAAGAGAGGGATATTCTTATACCACAAACAGTCATGCAGATGGAAGTCTGGCCAACCAAACCATAAAGCATCACATCTTACTGTGAGTCAATCTGTCAGCTCAAGTACAAGGTGACTCAGGAGAAGACTCGTCCTGTTTTCTGATAAATACTCAGAATTTCTAGTTTATCATGCTTGCTGGATACTGTTGATAGGAAAGGTTAAAAATTATTTTATGCATCGCATAACTGAAAAAGGAGATCATTTAACAGGTAATTTCTAGTTTTGAAAGAAGTGAGATAAACCAAAAAATATAATCTTTAAAAATTCTTTTCCTAATATGTAGAGATTAAAAGTATCTGATTCTGTATTTTCGTTTGAAATAACTTCATCATATTTCTACAGCAGATGTTAGTGAATTGATTCAGTATGATAGGAATCAATTTTATGAAGTAATAGGACAACAACATATTTTTTGCAAAGGCAGTCATATGATCTTATTTTCTGTCTGATTTTTGAGCATTCTAAGGTTTGTGTTTGTTCTCTGGTTTATATTTTTAGATCTTTGAAGTTAGCAGAATTTTTAAATGGTGAGCATTTCAGAGGAGAACATCAAATAATTCTGGTCAAGCTTCCTCATAATGGTATGCAATTTTAATGGCCAGCATTCTTCCCATCCTGTTCCTGTTTCCACAGTCTTGAGTTTGCAAGTTCTTCTGTTCATGTTCCTAAATGCTTCCTTCCTTTTGTCTCAAGTTAAGGAAATTACCACTTTCTGGGCAGAATTTCAATTTCAGTTTTTTCAGAGAATTCTATGAGAGGTCAGCAGACTCACACAGTAAAACTATATAAAATAATTTCTAATTGCCAAAGGGAAAATAATAGACTAGACTTACTGTTTTTAGTGTTCTGTGATAAAAAAGATATCTGGGGTTTCTATTTGAATGAAATATAGGAACATCTGAGCACACACACTGAAGCTGGGTTCTCAGGGTTAATCATGAAAACACCTTCATGCTGAATAAGAAGCCTGAGGAAAAGGCAGGCCAGCAGTAACATGAACTGGTATCAACACATAATATCAAACTTGAAACAAACTATGCTGAAAATGGATATATGAAATAATGAGGGAATCAGGAAAAGTGAAGAATCATCAGAGCCAGAAATTTCAAAGTCTAAAGTCATTGTTGTATGAGAATATAAGTTACCTAGTAAAGATAATTACGAATGTTAACTTCATGCATAAATGCTGTGAAGGGGAAAGAATACTATAAGTGATAAAATACACAATTTGTCATTGATGCCATGCCATGATGTTGCAGCTGACTGAAAGGGTTCAGTTGAACATACAATCCATATAAATATATGTTATTATTGTTTGAAATATAAAGGTAAGTATTTGAGCATCATTTGAAATTTGACTGCTGTTTGCAGGGTAATTCAATACTCAGTAATGTAGATATGACTGGCTGAGCTGCATCCCCGGCCTAATACATATATGACGTTGTCACGTTTGGCGCCTCAGAGCATGGCTGTATTTGAAATCAGGTCCTTAAAGAAGTAATAAACTCAGAGGATGTTTGCTGCGGTGACCTCTAATCCAATATGGTGGCTGTTCTGATAAAAAAAAAAAGTAGAAATTTAGATACAGACACACAGAGGGAAGGGCACATTAAAAAAAAAAAACCCGGAAGAGAATGCCCAAATAAAAAGCTAAAGAGAGTTTTCTGAAGAAGCCAACCATACTGACATCTTTGATGTGGGACATCTGACCTTCAGAACTGTGAAGAGATAAGTTTTCCTTGGTTAAACCATCTACTCTGTGATAATTTGTTATGAAAATATCAGAAAACTACCTACTAGGATTTTCATACAAACTCGTTAGTAAGAAGCAATTTGTGTAGAATACGAAAAGTGAAGATTCCTTTGAAGAACTTCTTAGATTTCATCTGGCACATGTGCCCAAGTAATAAAGAAGCTTAATGAGGGTTCACTTTGGGCTTTTCCTTCCAAACCAATCTCAAGGGTATGGTAGTGGTGAACATAAATGTGCTAGTGAGGAAATAGACACAAAAGCATCACAGACCTTTGAATGAGAACATGGGTGGAAAGAGGCAAACTATTTTGCAATAGTACATATTATGTGATGGATTAGAGTTGTTTTCAGTGGGTTAGATGTTGACCCAGAGTGAAATGATTTTTTTTCTTATTCACAATGCCTTTTGGGTATAACCATTGTGCACATTTGCCATTGATACAGACATCTTGGAATTAGAGCTAATATTCCCAATGTTTATTTGGTCAAACAAAGTTTATATATAAGTGAACATTATGAGATAATAAAAATACATGTTGAATAATATGTATCTTAGTGTTTTTTTGTGAGTGAGGAAGAGGGATATGTCCTATAGTTACTGATAGCTACTAGATCAGTTCCCTCAGCACACTGATAAAACCAGATAAAATTATTATTTGATACTATGACTACTTAAAGAGTCAATATTTGTAGTTTTCAGGATTTAGGTCTCACAGTTTAATGATATTTACTGAAAACAAAATATGATAGTTTTTTTTATAGTACCCATCATTTTCCAAAAGCCCACTGGAGAGAGGATAGTAATATACTATTGATTCAGTCATTTTACTGGATTTTCACCAGGTATGGGGTTGATCTGTATTTGCTTTTGGAAATAGAGCCTAAAGACATGCCATTCTAGTCTTTAAAACTTTGCCAAAAGTAAGCCCGTAAAAGTTCCAGCTCTGTTGTTAAATAGCTCTGAATCTGCAAACAAGCTCTTGTTTTGGAACTGTGCAAGGGGACCATCATCAGATGGACAGAGACTGCAAAGCATCAGAAACAGCTCTTGTCCTGGGATCGCTCTGTCAGCTTTGATGCTCTCCAGTACAGATCCATGGTTATCATTTAGGCAGTGTTTATGGTGGAAGAAGGAAGCGTTGTAACTTGATTAAGTGTCAAGACATCAGTTCTGGTGGAATACTCTGTTCAGTTCACAACTGTGTTCCTTTATAGGAGCATGATAATTATTGACTAATCAATATTCTAAGTAAAACCCTCCAAATCTCTACAATGTTCCATGCTATTTTAAACCCTGAATTTGCAGCAAGAGACCTATTATTCTTTTGTCTATTTTGAAATTAGAGAAGTTGAGATGACACACAAAGTAACTCAGAGAAGGAACAGGACATATAAAACACCAGGGAGACAAGTCTATAGTCTATAGTGCATACTATTTTTGATTTTTCGTATGTAGTTCCTATTTTGAATACCAAGCAAAACATGGTTGTATATTATTTTATTAGCATACATTTTTCTGTTCTGAGGTTGCTAGTCAGAAATTAATCTGTTGCATTAATTTATCAATATGTCCATTTTCACAAACTTTCAGATTACTTTGCATTTGTTTTTAAAAACTATTCTTTGCTTTCAGTTTCTCAGGAATATATACCCTGTCATCCTCAAGTTACAAACCATAGTGCATTCTGAAGCATATGTTGGGCTTTCTTTTGATTAATTGGGAGGAGACTGGTTTTCATGACCTCCCCACGAGGCTTCCAGCTCTACACTTTCAGGATCTAATTCTGATAAATAGCTCTCACACTAACTATAACTGATCTATTCCCTTATTCTTTGGTGTAAGATGCAATACAAAAGACATTCTCAGGCAAAATATTTTTTTCTCACACACAGCTTTGTAAAGATGGAGATCTATTTCTGGTAAGCATACTGTAATCTTTTTTAATTCCTAGCATGGGATAATATAAGAAACTCTCTCTTTTACACAGTTTTTGGAAAACTATACAGTGATTTTTGTCTTGGGAAAGCAATATGGTATAAAATTTCATTACAGTGTAATGAATAACAAGTTTGTACCAAACAAGGTGGCATAGGTTCTTAAATATCCATTCTGGGCATCAGCTGACTGCACTCTCCAAATAAGTTGGCAATATTCAGATTTTTCCCAAGACTAATGAATTCAGTTGTATAATTCCTAGTACATCTCTGTGATTAAGGTGTGAATTAAGAAAAATTAATTAACAAAAATGATTTTGTATAGTTTTCATTGTAAAATTAATTATTTATTATACTTCAATTCTTGGTACGTAAGAAAGACAACAATGTTGTGAGAGTACAATTGCTAAGGTGAGCAAACACTTTACTTTCTTGTTACTGTTGCTGCTAATCTACAAAGGAAGGCTAGGATATGCTTTAAGTAAAACAGGATTTTCTCTTTCTGGAACCAATTGTGTGGTCACAATTACACATACATTCTTCCTCCAAGCACTGTAGTTGTGTTTCCTTTTAAAATGTGTTTCTCATCTTAAAACCTTGTTTAAGGCTGCTATGAATGTGGAGAACCTGGTCATGGTCTGGGATTTGGAAGTGGTTTATATCTTTTCTATGCATACCTTGGTTTCTCTTGCTCTTCAGATCAGAATTTGAAATTCAGGTCTCATCTTAAGTTTATGAAAATCTAATGTATTAAGAAAGTTTGTCAATGCATACATATTTAAACATTCTGAAATTTGTTAAGGCAACAAAGGAAGTTATTGTGATAGAATAGAAACAAACAAAAACAAAAGCCAGACAGTATTTGTATTTCATAAAGAACTATAGTAGCAAAGTGAATCTGTTACAGAAAATGAGCAATGAAAATCTGCGTGTAAAGGAAGACTGAGTGATTCATTATTAGGCAATGTATTTTCTACTCTTCATATGCTGTCTTCTGGACACACTGTTGATAGCTACAGAACTATGTGTCATATTTCTTTTAGTTGAGCTAATGTCTACTTCTGTTAAGGAGAACTGAAAAAGAAATACTCAATAGATTGGTCTATGGGACCATTTATTCACAGGGCATTTCCTAAAGATACATTCTTAAGATGAAATCCTGTAGAAGTCATGGCTGGTGTATTGAATTGTAATTTCACAGACTTGAATTAAAAGACAATAGAAAATAGAACTTGTGGATAAACTGTGAACCTTCCATGTGCTTGTGTATGTATTCTATGTGTTTTTAAACATTTTCAAATACATGTCTTCAAAGTTTGTGCTCAGATGCCTCCAACATTTGATGACCCTTAAAAACACATGCAACCTTTACTTAGGATCTGTGATGCTCTGCATCTTTATGGGCAACAAATTCATATGAAAATTATTCTGTAACCAAGGGCAAATAATAGGGATCCTATTTGCAATCAAAAGTTTGGAACAAAAATGTTTGATTTAAATAAATCATGAATATTATCCTGATGATTTTAGAAATTAAACTGTATTTGAAAGTGTCTCGGATCTTATATATGATAGAAACTGACAAATATGTAAAGCAAAAGTTGTGATGACATATTATTCTTCACAAGTGTATTCTTCAGCAATGAATGGAGACAAAAATCTGAGAGCTCTTACACAGTGGTCTTGATTCATGTTCACTGAGAAAGGGAACATTATTTTCTCAAATTATCATCTTATTTGTAATAATAGGATTAATGATATTTTTCCTAACTCACTTTATGTCTAGCTTATGGATTTCAATATTTAAAAGTATTTGCTACCCAACGATAGGCATGTATCTACTTCAACATTAGAAAGGTTGACATAGAGAATTATAGACTAGAGGAAAGCTTAGTCTATCTATATAGTGATCTCCAGGCAAGCTCAAATTATGTGGGAAAACCCTCTCTCAAAAAATAAAGATGGAGAAGTTCTTTGCTTTAAAATTTAAAGAATACATCTATATGAAATGATATAGATATTATATATTTTTAATTATGCTTTTATCTAATGTTTAAAGGCACTTATTTATATTACTTTCTGAGGCTGTACTGAAACTTTCTGTCAAAAGTAATTTAAGTATTAAAAAGTTTATTTTGGCTTACAGTCTGGAAAGGTAGAGTCCATCACAACTGGGAATGCATAGAAACAGGCCACAAAAGTATGTTGATAGGACATGAAGCTGGTTGATCACATTTTCATCCCTCTACAGGAAGTAGAGAATGTAAACAGGAATTAGAGTCATGGTACAAAACTTGGAAGCCCCTCACCCAGTGACATGCTTCCTCTTGCAAGGCTTACCTCCTAAGGCTCCACAGCCTTCCCAAAGTGCCAACAGCTGAAGACAATGTGCACAAACCCAGCAGTCTAAGATAGACATTTTATATTTCAATGATATTTTTACAGTATTATTACAACTTAGATATATATCTTCATATGAGAATTTGGAAGCAATCTGGTAGAAATATAGATAATACCTACGTGGATACAAGCACTCTTTACACTACCATTGACAGAACTTTTAAACATTAGCCTGAAAAGTATTAAAAAGACTCCAGGAGACCATGATGCTGGTACTTGACTAACATTGATTATGCTTATTTTTACTAAACTAATAGTTTTTTTTTTACCTTAAAATAGCCAGTACTGGAAATCAAGCAGTATATTAGTGGCATTTTGCTTAATGGGTTAGGGATGGGACATGTAGAATCTAAAGTTCCCAATATAAATTCCGGATTTACTTGAATCCTGTTATTTGTGAAGAAGTTACATTTCTGCAACTGTGACTAAATACCCTGACAAAAAGCATCTTAGGGGATAAAGGATTTATTATGCTTACAATTCCAGGCAATAACCCATGGTTGAGAAATCAAAGCAAGAACTTGAAGCATCATAGCCAAATCAAAGTCAGAGAAGCAATACACCAATGAATCTCTGATTGCCTGCTTGGTAATTTCATTTCTCTACTCATATAATAGTTGAGGGCCCAGCCCAGAAAAATAGTGCCACTCACATTCAAAGCAGGCCTTCTTGCCTCAAAGTACAGTCAAGACAATCCCCCTTAGATCACATCTCAACCCGCTTCAGATAATTATGCATCAAGACCCTCTTGTACATGATTCTATATGTCATCACATTGACAGTTTGAACTAACCATTGTAGTATTTAATGTATTTTGAGTGACACATTAACTATCTTTATTTATATTCTGAAAACATTTATTTTTGTGCCACCTTCAGGGCATAAAAAAATCCTTCAGAGAAATGACCAGATCCCTAGGATTAGAAACTGAAGAAATATTTGTGAAACCTCCAATACTATTAAGACTCATACCAATATTATATGAGTAGGAGGCACTAAAATACTAGTTCTGAACTTCTAAAAATTGTTCAAGTTCAAGCACAGGTAAATCATATACAAACCTGTTAAATCATTAAAACATTAAATGTTAATGCCTCCTAAATATTTGTCCTTCAAGTTTCTGCAGTTTGTCTGGAGAACTAAGGTATTAGCTTCTTCCATGTTCATGGTTTCACTATGCTGGGGTTTTTGGTTCATTAATATTTGCCAAAGATTCACGGAGAATAATTTTATACATCAAGGACGAGACCAGGAGATTTCTATAAACTAAAATAGATATGAAAGTGGAGGGATAATGAAAGTGAAAACCAAAGATATCTGTTTTGGCAGAAGCTGAACAATGGAAATGGGGGCTAGGTATTAAAATTATATCAAGTACAACCAGATGAAAAACGGCCTCTAAAACAGAGGAATTTCCTTTTGAAAAGCCACGGACACATTGCTTCCCTGATAGAGTCCTGGCATTTGCCCGACTGCTGTACGGTGTGTGACATTTATAGATGTGAGTAATGGGGAAATACAATGCTATGAGTTTGAGGTGCTTTCGCATATTGATGTGCTAGTCTCCACTTTGCTCTTCTGCTTTTCTGTGTGCATGATTTTCCTTTAGACACGTTGGCTCCAGGAGAATTGGAAATCACCAGAAAAACAAGAAGACAATATTTTTGTCTATTTTTCATTGGTTCATCTTTATTTTGTTGTGTTTTCAAACTCCAGATCGACTTGTGATGGACTCAGCAGAGATAATTAGCGGCGATGGGGAACAATGTCATCATTGGCAGCCTGTGGAGCAACAATTGCTGCCAGCAACATAGAGCAATGGGACAGCGGAGCCCATGCTTCCAACAATTGATTGTCCTTCAGGTAAGCACCTTGTCACAGCAGGACTGTGTGACTGCAATAGCTCTTCTTGTCTTGGAAGGAACTGCTGAGCAGGAACTCTTTGGCTATTGTTTGTTGGCCATCCTACACTATTGATTGCTTGCTGTGTCCCAGGCTTTTGTCAACTCTGAGAATCATTTGCTTTCCTCTTCTCATCGCGTAGCAATTTTGGTACCTGTGTGAGTTTTAACATCTGAGATGAACACTTACCCTGTGAGGGTTTGGAAAACTGTATGACTCAACTGCATTACACAGGTTGCACAAGGCTGTGCTTCATGCTCTGTGGAGTACTGACAGGCAGCATATTATGGCTTTCAAAGCTCTTTGAAGATTCAGTTTTAAACTCATTTGAATTATATTAACGTACCACCAAAATGATAGCCCAACCTTTTGAATCCTGAGACACATAGTTTAAGGTTCTTTCAAATAAAAATAACAAAGAGTTGGAAATTTGAAATTAGGCAACATATTTGCAATTCTTCTACATTGAGAAATCATAATAACTTTTAATTAAAAAAATAGTAAAAAAATTACTAAAATGCAGAAACCCAGTAAAGTTTGCTGTTTACAATTTTCATTAAATAATTTGATCACTTCTTTATGTCATAGCAATCTATAACATTTCATATAAGAAATTCAAATCCTGACAGCTTAGAAGGTTTATTTTAGATTCAGATTCACCATTGATAAATTTACAAAATTTAAAAAGTTATGGTTGTATTTAGAAACTGTGCTTATATAGAGAAAACTTCTATGTAGTGCATTATAAATATGGGCCTTCTAAAAATTTGTATTTTTGATAATTTTAACACGAATTTGTGTGTGTTTCATGAGAACAGAATTTCTGACACATTGCGTTGCACACAGTTTCATGATTATGTGTGTGTATATATTTAATTAAAGAGGATTACATTACTTTCCTCTTTTCCTATTCTCTTTCCAGCCCTTCCCAAGTCCGTTTCCTCTAACCATTCCTACATTTCCTCACTCACAAACTGATATACTATTTTTCTTTGATTATTATTGTCATATATGTACGCATATATATGTACAAATATATAAATAGAAACTGAAGCATCTGTTTTTGTTGTTTGTGCATATATGGTTCTGGGGCTGACCACTTTGTAATGGATAACCAGTAAGGGGGCTTATCCCAGGAAGATTCTAATTCGCCCCCTCTCAGTAGTTGTTAGTTCCTTGTAGTTCTTTGTGGAGGAGTGGGACCTCCCCCCCAAGGAACTTCTCCTTTTAGCATTAATGTGATTATTGATATTATCACTATTTTGGTCTTGTTTATGCAGCCATTTCTAGGAAAGACTGTTTAACACTCAGGTATTCTGGCTCTAATAGCTTTCAAGTCCCCTCTTCAAAGATGTTCCCTGAATCATAGATACAGGAAGTATGATGTAGGTGTATCCACTGGGTCTGGGATCCCTATGGTCCATTGACTTCCATGTTGTATTCAGTTGTATTTTTCTATGATGGTCTCCATTTGCTATAAAGAGAAGTTTCTTTGATAGGGGATGATAGTAACACTTTGCTGTGTGTACAAGGATGCAGTTTAAAACGTAGTAGGGATTGTGCTGATTTAGCAAAGTGTTGGTAGTAGATTCTTTTCTAAGGTCCTCACTAGACTGGAAAAGTTTACTGGCTGCCTCTTCTGTTGAGTGGGCATTAACTCCAATTAAATAGCTGTTGGTTACCACCAACACGTGGGTGCCACCTGTTGCACCTTAAGTGATAATGTTCCTATCCTGGTCATTGTTGTGGTTCATAGATATTGCTGTTGGGTAAGACAATTAATTACTTTTCTCCCTTGGTAGCTTGTATAGTATGTTCTGGCACCATGTAAGCTCTACTGCAGGAAAAAGGCTTTTAGAAGAAAAGAAAGAGTTTGTAGTTTATATACCATATTTTCAAAACTCTCTGCTGATTATATACATACAACAATTCAAAACTTGGTTGAGAATTTTATACAACTAATCTTTGGAAGATTTTTTTTAGACTTACTCTTGTGTTGTAAATTTTGGTATTATTTTTCTTCTAATCCTTGCTTTCTTTGGGTGCCAGATATCATAGGACACATTTGTCTTACTGTAAGATCTCTGCCTTTAAACATTGGTGTCATAGTGCCAAAAAAGTCAGTATAATGGGAAGGTGAAGCATTCCTGGATTCCGGGCCTGCAAGAGAAGAGAAAGCAATAGCATCATATACTAAAGTGACTGCCAACCACCACTATCTCCTACTGAAATCAAGATCACCCCACTTTCCTTCTGTGTAAAATTTTCTATGATGCAGAGGCTTCCAACAGCAAACTTTATACTGCTTACCATCATTTGGTTGGAATTTTGAAAGTTTATATTGATGACAATGGCTTACTTCTATTTTGTGTGGTCATCTGCTCTGGTTTGACTGAGGCTCAAAGAGCAAATGTGGTCTCCTTGTCATTATCTGGGACATTTATTGTCATACTGAGCCACTTTATATGTCTTTGATATGCTTTTTTTTCTCTCTGTAAGGTATCCCATTCACTGTGACCTTTCTTATCCTGACCTCTTTATATAGGAACTGGATTACAGGAATCAGTACATGTAGATGTTTAGGACTTTACAACTGCCAGTCTTCTGATTAAAACAGGTCATAAAACCAGTCCAGTTCAAAAGAGAGATAAATAGCCCCAACTTCCTGATGGGAGGAGCTGTAGATATATTTCAAAGGAACATGGCCAAATGGAGGAAAGAATTATGGTCCATGTTTAACAGTCTAGAACAATATCCTGCTCAGATTTCTCTTAGCTGGATCCAGCAGTGTCTACAATTACCAAAATGCCAGCTGACCTTAGAGGTACAACCAGAGTAAAGCAGCCTTAACAGTGACATCTAACACACATCAGTATTTGAAATTATGTGTTTAAAATAGCTGTGGCTTTATTTTATAGTTGGATAAGAACGTTGGAAAGATGTTGTGTAAGAGTGTTTTAGACTTAAGTCTCGTGAACATAGATGTTTACCTGTACCTAGGTACTAATATCCCCACCATCTTAGTCACTGCAGAATTACAGGGTCCTTTTTATCTCTGACCTAACCCAAATCAAACTGGTATTTAGGACTGTTGATTCAACCTGTAAGAATATACTGTAAGTTCATCAATTTGTTTAGCACTAGCATGTTAAACTAAGATATCAGCCTCTCTTGTTTGGGCTATTAGTTCGCTTCTTGCTTCTTTTTATTTACAAAGCAATCATATGTGTGCCAGGCCTTTTGTGTCCAGAAGGCATTGATTACTTGGAGTCTTCCATTCCCTCTGGCTCTTACACTCTTTCTACCTCCTCATCCGTAGAACCATAGAGTTCTCTAAGCCCCTAGGGGAGGGATTTGATGGAGATCTTCTATTAAGGGTTGAGTGTTATAGACTCTCACTCCCTGAATATTGTGTGGCTGTGGTTCTGTGTCTGTTTGACTTTGGGAACTTTTGAACTTGTACCGAATGTAGTTTGCATTACAATATGATAATATGAGAGTGTGTGTGTGGGGGGAAGAGGTAGAAGTTATGCTTTATAAATGATGTATTGAGTGTGAAATTGACACCCAAATATATATATATATAATGCAGTTTTATATTTTGATTTTAGAGAGCTGCTTAGTCTAGACAATATATTTCAGGGTAAGAGTCCCAATAATGGAGCCCTAAGTAACCACTGTATGAAGCTGTGATGAAGCAGTCTGAGTTGAATTAGAGTGCACAGGATAATGGAGTTTCCAGGAGCATGAGACATCTGCAGAAAGACTTTAGATATGTGAAAAAGGCTTTCATAGTTAAAGAAAAGGTCAAATGGAAGCCATTGAAATAACTTCTACCTGGGAAAATAGTAAATCCCCAAAAGTATCACATTCTTGGACGAATTACAGAAATTAGTGTCAACATCAAGGATTAGAAAGGTCCAGAGGTGGTGGTTCACTCCCACTATCTCAGTTTACTCTTCTGTTTTGTCTGTTCAGAGGACAGATGGGTCATGGAAAATGATGGTAGCTATAGTAACTTAATCAGGTGATGCCAATTGAAGCTTCCCTTTCAGATGTTGCTTCCTTACCTGAGCAGATTAACACATTTTCTGGTATACAGTATGCAGATACTGACCTAGCAAATGCCTTTTTCTTGATACCAGCCCCTGAGGACCACCTGAAGCAATATGCTTTCTGCTGAGAAGGCCATCAATATACTTTACTGTTTTAAGGGTTTATTAATTCACCTTTGCATCACCTTTGAAGAGCTCTTAATCACCTGTCTATTAAAGAAAATATCATATGACATTATACTGATTGAGCCAAGAGATCAGGAAGTAGTAAAAACTATATGTGTTTGTGTAAGAGGAGGCCGCCTGGTCGTCCCAGCTGCTCAGAACCAAAATAACCACACAAAAACTATATTAATTAAAACACTGCTTGGCCCATTAGCTCTAGCTTCCTATTAGCTAACTCTTATATTAATTTAACCCATTTCTATTAATCTGTATATAACCACGAGGTTGTGGCCTACCAGCAAAGTTTCAGCACGTCTATGTCCGGCGGCTCTATGGCGTTCCTCTGCCCGTCTTTCTCCCAGCATTTAGTTCTGTCCTCCCTGGCTATCTACGTTCTACCCTATCAACAGGCCAAGGCAGTTTCTTTATTCACTAATTGTAATCATAACACACAGAGGGGGCTCCCATATCATGTTTGTAAATTTGAATGACTGTTGTTTGCCAGACAGTACTGTGATAATTTATATTTATTGTTTACTTGACAGGATCTGGAATCATCTGAGACAAACTTCCAGGTCAGCCTGTGGTGGATTGTTTAGAGCTGGCTAGCTTCAGAATATGCTTGTGAGGGATTATCTCGATTAGGTTGATTATCTCCTATAAAGAAGGGCAGTGCTTGGGTCCTTGAAGGCATAAAAAGAAGGAAGTTATATGAGCATGAAAAAATTTGTTTTCTGCTTCCTGAATGCAGAAGCAGTGTGACCAGCTGTCTTCATCTTCTGCCACCAGGTCTTGCCTGTAATGATAAACCATACCCTAGAAGAATGAGCCCAAATGATCGATCGATCGATCTATCTATCTATCTATCTATCTATCTATCTATCTATCTATCTATCTATCTATCATCTACCTACCTACCTATCACCTATCTGATAATTAATTTGGGAGAAAAATTGCAAAATTGCTTACTGATTGAAATGACCAAAATCACTCATGCATATGGTAGTAATAGGGCCTAAAGACCCCACCAATGCAGTTACAGTATTTTTCAAGGAGGAATGACCTTAATGCATATTCTTTTGTTAGAGAAACACTGCATGGCCACATGGAAAGTATCTTTATTTCTGAATGTGTTTTGTAGTTACAAAAAAATTTATTTATAATGAAATAGTCATAAGCACTTGCTGTTGCCATGCCAGTTTTGATGCCTTTGTTGGTAGAGAATTTCCTTGAATTTTACTCAAAGCCCATCATTTTTCTAGAAGGGAAACTTATGAGACCATTTGAATCTAATGAGGGACTCAACTGTTTTCTCAGAATGCTTCTTCTCAGAAATGGTTAATGAGTTAATTTGATTTATTCATAGAAAATGAATCACATCACAAACAATCTTTTAAAAGTCAGTCTTTCTTTGTTATTGGCTGCATAATGCACAGTATTTGCACGTAAGTGTGTATTCTGTATCAATATCAATAGATCTTCTAGATATAATTGGGTTGGGCACTGCTTTGGTTTTAATGTATCTCAAAGTTCACATGGAAACTTCATTCTAATGTAGCAGTGTTGGGGTCATTAGGGGTATTTAGGTCATGAGAGATCTGATTTCACAAATGGGCTAATGATGTTGTAAGAAAGAGTGAGTTTCACTATTTATTCAATCTCTTGCCATTCTGCATTCCTACAGACAATGAAGCAAAATGAAGACTTTCACCATAGTCTAATGTCATGGTATTGCGATTTCTAACTGCTGTATCCACAACCAAGAAAACTGTCATTCCTCAAAATTACTCAGTTTGTAGTATTTTGCTATAGCAACACCAAACAGACTAAACTAGGTAAGGCATGGTTCAAGTGTGAGACTATTTCAAGTTGTTCTTGCAGGCATAGAATTCTATAGAAACCGAGTTGATAAGAATATGTTAGAAAAGAAGAGATAAGTGGAATAAAGAAAACTACCAAGGCATCCACACTCTGATCCTGGGTGCTGTTGATCGCGCTCAATGTCAGTTTTCTTCCCTGGGCAATGGGATCAGTGACGTCCCCAGCTCTCCTTAGGTGTCAAAGAATAGATGGAAACAAGCAAGCCAAGGCAGGGACAAGACACGTGAGGATGAGCTGCGGTGCTTTGAAAAAGATGTAATCACCAAATAAGTAGTAGGTTTAATATGACTACTACTAAGTAACTACTGAGTAACCACTGAGACCTTTAAAAAGCTTTATGAACTAAGCTAAGTAATAAGGTGAATCCTAAGAAAAACATATATAGATTCCCCCTGGGAAGGCTAAATAGACAAGATCTCCTGACAAAATTGGGAGCATGGGGTTTAGGGGAGAAGGCAGGGCAGAAGGGGAAGAGGAGGAGAGAAGGGGAGGGGGAAAAGAGCTTGAGGGAATGGATAGTCGAAATGGAGAAAGGACAGAGATAGAGAGCAAGGAAAGAGATAATTTGATTGAGGGAGCCATTATGGGACTAGCAAGAAACCTAGCACTAGAGAAATTCCCAGGGATCCACAAGGATGACTCCAGATAAGACCCTAAGCAATCGTGGAGAGAGCTCCTGAACTGGCCTTGTCCTGTAGTCAGATTGATGACTATCTTAAATGTCAACATAGAACCTTCAATCAGCAACTTATGGAAACCCGCAGCAGAACACTGGGCTGAGCTCCCGAAGTCCAGTTGAAGAGTGGGAGGAGTGAGAATATGAGCAAAGAAGTCAAGACAATGATGGGGACACCCACTGAAACAGTGTACCTGAGATAATGGGAGCTCACCAACTCCAGCTGGACAGGGAAGGAACCAGCATAGGACCAAACTAGTCCCTCTGAATGTGGGTGACAGTTATTTGTCTGGGGCAGACTGCAGGGTCATTTACAGTGACACCAGGATTTATCTGGACTGCTTGTACTGGCTTTTTGGAGCCCATTCTCTTTGGAGGGATACTTTGCTCATCCTAGATACAGCAGGGAGAGTCTTGGACCTTCCTCAAAGCAATGTGCCTTACCCTCTCTTAGGAGTGCATGGTGGGTGGGGGGGGTGATGGAGGGAAGGTGGGGGGAATGGGAGGAGGGGAGGGAGTGGGAACTGGGCTTGGTATGTAAAATGAAAAAGGAGAGTTTGTTTTCTTTTTTAAAAAATAAAATAAAAAATATTTTTAAAAAATTTTTATGAAGATTTTAAAGCAAACATCACTCCTATCCTTCAGACGTACTCATGCTGCTAGATCTCCAGAGATCTGATAGCTATGGCAATTTGTTTCTTAGTCAGCATTGGAGAGTAGATTATTCCTGAATGAGCATTAGAAAGTGAGTAGTCAAAGTAATTATCAGGAAAGCAGTTCACCCTAGGCAAGTATACACACACACACACACACACACACACACACACACACACACACACACACCCCACACACATATGAACTCCCCACATGCACACTCACACACACATAATACATATACACACATGTGCTTGTGCCTGCGCATGCACACACTAACGTACACACTACTTCATACATTGCCCTGATCTTTTATGAATATTGTCTAATCATTGTGGAGGAAATACATAATTTTTCTTCTTTCTATTTCTTAAGCCAAAGGCAGGGTTCCTACTCTCATTAAAGATTTATTAAATTCAAAACTAAGGAAATTGAATGTAAGGAAAATAATAGCTACCATTCTCTTTATGCCTTCCACATTAAAATAGCATTAAAAAAGGATGAAAACAAAGCAAATTTAATTTGTTTCCCTGATTTCTCACTTCTTTATTCCTACTTTTCTGTCTTCTATTTATTCCCACTAGAACAAGATTGGGTTTTCTCTTAACTCTCAAATTCCCTCACTTTTGTTGGTTTAAGTGATACCCACAGGGGACATTTTTCAAAGTGGTATGCCAGGATTTAGCTGTGGGAGGCCCATTAATACACCACATAGAATTTTACTCCCTATAATGACATTTAAAGAGAGCTATTTGTTTTGACTGTGTTCTTTGTGTTTGCCTGAAGGTTACCATAGTAAAACCCCCTTGGCAAATGTGCAGTCAGAAGTTTCTGGGTTAAAATGGCAGTGGGTAAGGAAGAGGGCAATTCCAAAATATTTCATAAGTGAAATCCTGGTAAAAAGACAGGGTCTCTGGGGTCTGCTTTGCTCTGATTTTGATTTCCTTCTCTGGGAATGGAGAACAAGTGACTCCTGTTCCCAACTCCTCTCTCAAAAGCATCAAGATTATTACCTTTCTCATTTGTGCTACAATGTCTACTTTAACATATTATTAAGTCACTTTTCTGTCCATGAATATGTGGTTTCTTGCTTATGGTTACAAATGACCATGAGATTTAAGGCTTAGCTAGTAGCTACAACACATGGAATTTTAAGTTGGATGGTTCTGGGTTTAGATTTCTAAATTGCTACTTCTGATTGGCTGTCTGAACTTTAGCAAGTCACTGAACTTCCCAGAGTCCTGCTTTCTCTCATCTTTTAAAATAGTACGGTCCACATTCTAGGGGGTATTGCCATAAAAATTACTTGAGATGAAGAGAAACTTTCTAAAATAATTCCTGGCCCATGGTAAGCATAGGCAACCGTTAACTTCTCATATGTTTTAAAACTTGTTCTCCATCTGGATAAAATAACCAAAGAAGATGCATGTTCTCTTTTATTACAAGAATATTTCTCAAAGTTCTCAAAGACAAAAAATAATAATGGCGATGGTTGCTGTAGACTTGTAGCTAAGTGGGTTTCATTCTACCCTGCCCGGACTGCCAAGTTTGAAGTCTATCAAGTATGTCGGAATAATATAACATCCTCTTCTATTGTGGCTGAATGTTCGCATTATGTCTCCATGATTCATGCATTGGAGGGGAAATTGAATTAACTGAAGAGGGAAATAAAAAATTTAAGAATAAGTTTAACAAGATCAATTCTTTTATAATTGGAGCGTTTGCTCTCAGCCTTGAAAAATAGCACTTAAAAAGGTGTTCATGGTCTGTGACTATCATTTGTAAAGTGAAAACTAAGTTTGGTGCCCGAAGGCTCAGCTGAAAATGGTGTCTTTGAAGGGACTTTTTCATTTCACAGACATACCAGGTTCAGTGCATGCTGTCCCCTGGGCTGCTATTCTCGTGGCTGTCCTGCTTTAAATTAAATATGGAAGTGCATCACATGGTCGTTTTCTTACTCTTACATTGTCCCTATAAAATTGTTAATCATTTATTTCTAAACTAATATGGTGCAGTTTGTAAGTTAACTCTCTGAAGTTTAGCAAGACCAATGTCACTGCTTGTTCCATGTGCAGCTTTGGCCAAGCTGTCTGACATTTCCCCGTCTCCATTGTTTTCATCTGTCAAATGGAACAGTAATTTATTCATTTCTTGAGTGTTTCTTAGGAAGCACGAACATTTACTGAAATTTTCTTAGAAGGTGGTGTGATATATATTGGCTCCAGAGCTGGGCACGAATGTATAATACCTGCTAAACTGATATCCAGAGTAGCCCCAGTCCATAAGAATGGTTGATCTTAGTAAATTGGGAGCATGGGCACCTTGGGAGAGGGTTGAAGGGGAGGGGAGAGGCAGGGAGGGGGACAGAGAACAATTTAGAGCTCAATAAAAACCAATAAAAAAGAAAATAAACAGCTAAGCGAGTGTTTTCTTTTGTAAGCTTGTCATTGAATTCATGATATTATTCTCTTTAAGGGTTTTAGTAATTACCTATGCAGTATAATGTTCATCTTTTCATCATGACATTTCCTGACCAGGTATTATTTCTGTTGCTTGTCAGCATACTTTCTGTCTTACTGTCAGGTGATCTCACCATGCCCGACACAACAACTCTTTTTTGGTATGTGCTTGTGGTTGTTGCATCAGCTTCCATTCTGACTATTTTCTGTCTTCCAAATATTTCATATTCCACCAGCTTTCACTTCAGTTCCAAATTATCTATGAATCTTAATGTTTCCATAGTTTTTCTTCATCTCTGTATTTAAACAGGACTAATATATAACCTATACAACTTTTTAATGGCTAGTTTTGACTGTTAATTAGATTGAGAAGGGGATTAGCAAAGAAGATCTCTGGGTGTGCTGTTTTGGGTTCTCTTTTTTCAGAGTTAGTTAGATCCTGAGGACTGATAAAATGTAATTCATTAAACAATTCAAAATCTGACTATATTACTGAGAGGGTGTGGAACGGTGGAAAGTGGTGCTTAGTTAAGGGGAATGCCTCAGCAGCGCACATGCTTGGGAAGATGCATCTTCCCTGTGTTTCTTCCTGTTTGTGTCCCTTTCTTTCCTATCCTCCATGGTGTGAAATGAAATGCTCTGTTATGGCATGAAATGCCATGGTGAAATGTAAGAACATTTTCACCATTCTTAGCTCACCAATAGGCGTTCAATAGCTCTATTTTTTTTGTTCACACAGTTAAACCAGGGAGCAAGAGTGGCTGGACTGTTTCCCCTACACGATATTGGTTGAAGAGAAAAAAAAAATTGAACTTACTTTCCACACAAAGGAAAATTCAAAATCTCTGCAGCTTAAGGCTCCTTTTCATCCAGATAAGGTGGCTGTCATTTTTAGGGAAGTAACTTTTGTACTCTATTGCTCTTAGTTGATCCTAGGGGATGAAATTTGACATATGTGACATGGGAGCAATTTACTATTCTTTGTCGTTACGAGGCTTGTAAATTATAAAGCAAATAGGAAATTATCTTATTACAAGTTGGGATAAACTATTTTTATTCTGAAAGTAGGTTCGTCCCAGGAAGACTCCCCCCTTTCTCTCTGTGTGTGTGTATGTCTAAGAACTATGCACACACAACTGCAGAGCAAAATTATGTCTGCAAACTACACTGAATAGATGACACAAGAAACAGCACTGTTTAAGGAGCTCCCGCTCAGGGCAAACAATTTTGTGGATTACACAGCTTTGTGTATGACTTTAGGTTCAAGTTTGTGTCTCCAGCGAACATCTGGGACTCAAAGCAGCATTCTGTTTGACAATTGAACGGCATAATAGGAAAGGGTGGTATTTCCTAGTTGTCGAGCAGAGAGTTATGAAGTGGAAGCTTGGAGTGAAGCTGAGTTGGTTTGGAACATTCTTGAAATTCCAGCACTGCAAACTGAGAAGTTTGAGATCAGCCTCGGATTCACAGTATGACCCTGCTCCAACCCCCCATATGCATACATACATACATACACTCTCTTTCTCTCATTCTCTCACTTTCTCTCTCGTGTGCGTGTGCGCACAAACACACACACAGAGCCAAAACAAACAAATAAATATGTACAAATAAGTGAAAGAAGCAGAAGGATACAATTCCCTGAGAAGTAGGAATTGTGATCACAATTGGGGTGCAGCTAGGAGCTGAAGTGAGTACAAAGTGGGAGGGAACTCCTGGAATAGTTTTGTCTTGGAGTATGTTGCAATTGCTTCTATTTTACTTCATGTATTATGTTTCTCCCATGATGATTCAAATTTATGGGTACGAGAAGCAGAGCGCTATGTGAAAGATCTTTGAATAAAGTTAGGTGTCATTATTGTGGAGTATTTTAGACAGAATTAAATGAAACAACAGAGAAAATAATAGTGAGACTATTTCAACAAAAATTCATCTAATGATCTGATCATTTTCTTCTAATTATACAAAATGTAAAAAAAATCAACTAGTCTGGAATGGAGGAAAAGTATTTTTGCTACTTTGGTCAGAGGGGAAAATTCATGCTCTAAGTTTAATAAAACCTATAAAGGGGTTTGACAGAAATGGTAACTGTTCCCAGATTCAGATAAAGGTCACTAAGGAAATAATAATTATTATTCACTGTCCCCTTTGGACTTCTCAATTCCCATGTCTATATTTATAATCTGGACAATTGGACTCTGGGAGGAGTTATTACTTTGCCTCTCAAAAACTGGCATGTGACTTCCCTCCACATATTATAAAATCACAGAAAAGTACGCACAAAGATATTGTTAAAAGAGATCATATTTATACATGCCTACATATGTACAAATTGAACGTCTTGTTTTTAATCCTCTCTATATTTTTCACTTAATATTTAATCTGCAAACTATTATTGCCCTACTAAATGTTGTTCTAAAACATCTGTTTCTGTGTACAGGAGTCTTACAGAGCACCACGCAGCAATAGAGGCTGAGGATTGACAAGTTCTGTGGGCAGTCATATTTCTTACAACATCCTGTTTTGTTATTTTAAAATTATCAACATGTAGCTTAATGGATATATACGTTCTTATAAAGTACATTTGGATTATATATTAGTATAAATTATAATTTAAAGACTACTTTAAAAGATACTTATCATCATTTTACATATTTTGAATGTTTTGTTAGATTTGTACATTTCATTTTGTGCGGAGTGTTGATGTAGTGATAATGTGGTTTTCAATTTAAGCTCTGCCTTTTAATTACTTATAGGAAAGAGATTGAATTTTCTAAGTGTGTGTTTGTGTCTCTGTGTGTGGTGTGTGTGTGTGTGTGTGTGTGTGTGTGTGTGTATGCTGATGTGCACATTGTTTCACGTGTAAGCAGGGGCACATGCATTGTTCAGAGGTCAGTCTTGGATGTTGTAATTCAGATGCTGGCTAATTTATTTATTGATGCAGGGTCTCTCAATGATCTGACACTCACCAATAAAGTTAGGCTGGTTGACCAGTGAACCAGAAGGATCAATGTGTCTCTACTTTCTCAGTTTGGGGATTACAACCAAGTGTTACTATCCTGGAAGTTTTACATGGGTACTGGGATTCAAACTCAGGTTTTTCTGCATATTAGGCCAATATTTTATTTTCTGAGATATCCCTTCTACCCAGAGATTGACTTATCAATACCATTATTTTAAAATAATCCTAAAACATTTCAATTAGCTCCATAAGCAAAACATTTTTGTTACTTTTGATTTATTTCCTATGTAGATGATTATGTTCTTAGAGAACAATTTTTTTCTTTCTTCTTAATCTGCATAAGTTTTTGTTATTGTTACTTTAATGCAAGATCTAAAACAATATAATGTGAAAAAGCAGAGAAGAAAGCAGACATCGTTGTCTTGACCCACTTTTAGTGGGAAAATTTTGTGTTTTTCACCATTATGCATGAGGTTAACTGGGGAGGTTTTGTAAAAATTATGAACTTGAATTTCCTTTCCATTTTCAGCTTACTGAGATTTTCAGTCTTGAATGACTGTTGTTTATCTTGCATGACTTCTTTTTGTTTTTGATATGATAGTGTACATTTTTTTCTTTTAGGTTGTAGATGTGACGTGCATAGTTGGGATAAATCATTCTTGTTTGATTTGCTAATATTTTGTTGGCTACTGTTGCATTTATGACCATCAGAGCTATTAGCATGCACTTTTCTCATAAGGTGTTTGTTTGGGTTTGTTATTAGGACAATTGACAAATAACACAAGGATGCATTGATTCTGTTTTTACTCTTAAATGAGAGTGCGGTAATTGGCAGAATTTCTGCTTTTACTATTTGGTGGGATTTATCAGTCAGCCTACATGGATTTGGTGATTCCTGTTTTAGAAGATTACTATTTATTGATTCAATTTTAGAGATAAATGGGGGCAAATTCAAGTTGTCTTTTTTTCTTGTGTGGTTTCTTCACCCCTATCTTTGAAGGGGTTGTCCCATATCATCTAGTTTCTTAATATTGAGAACATGGAGTTGTTTATAGTCCTTCTGTATTATACCTTTAATGAGTATGGATATGTAGAGATGACCCCTTTTCAGGGCTTGTTTTAGAGATTTAACTTTTCACTTACAACATTTTTTTCCAGTTAGCCTAGCTAGAACCTAGTGGCTTACTGCTCTTATTGATCTTTGAAAACAACCAACTTTGATTTAGTTAATTTCTCTGCCAATTTGTCATTTTAAATTTCATTTGTATTATATGTTCTTATAATTCTTATTATTTATATTCTCCTTAATCCAGACTCAAATTTCTCTCATTTCTCTGGTTTTCTGAGGAGTTGACTTAAGATACTGAGTTAGATATTTTAGCTTTTCTAATATGTGTATTTAGTGCTACACACTTTCCCCTAAGGGTTGCTTTTAGCTGCATCCTATAAATTTAGATAAATTATGTCTGGGGAAATTCTCAGTCACTCACGTTTCAGAGATATTACATCTGTTTGTTTATATTGTAATTTTTGTACATATTCCTGATTTTAGTTATTTCCAAATCCTTGTGAATTTTGTTCATTTTCTCTCTTTGTTTGCTTTACTTTAAGGGACTCCATGTCTGTTGAGATGTATGTATAAACACAGTCTTCCTTGAGCTGCGTCCAGACTGTTCAAAAGCCAATGAAACAATTCTTTATTCTGTTACAGTGCTTATTTTTATTTTTAGCTTTCATTTCATTTTTTAAGACTCCCTTCTCTTTGCTTACATTGCCTACCTGTTATTACATCCTGTTGACTTAATCCATTAGAGCCCTTAGAATTTATTCATAATTTTAAATTATCGGACTGAGTTTTCTACTTTCAACATTCCAGCCATGTACTGTTCAGATGCTTACAGTTTTTCTATCTCTCAAAAGGGTCCTTTTTTTTCTGTTGGAACACATTTAGTTTTTTTCCTTAATAGCCAAACATGTTGTGAGCAGGCCATCAGTAGTGCAGTATGCTTTGGGGCAAAGGGAAGTATTCTATACTTCTATGATTAAAACTCTCTTAGATAGTTGTACTTCTCGATTTTGTACTATGAATTTCACAAGTATTTTTCTTTATTTTTCCTGACTTCTTATGTGGACAAAAAGAAGAGTGGCTCAAGTTAGCTTCAGATTTATATTGAGGTCTTTGATCCACTTGGAATCTAGTTTTTTGCATGGTGATAGATAAGGATCTATTTGCATTCTTCTACATGTTGACATCCAGTTATGCCAACACCATTTGTTGAATATGCTTTCTTTTTCCTTTGTATAATTTTAGCTTCTTTGTAAAAATCAGGTGTTCATAGGTGTATGGATTAATATCAGTGTCTTCAATTCAATTCCATTGGTTCAGCTGTCTGTTTTTATTCCAGTACTAAGCTGTTTTTATTGTAGTAGCTGTATAATAGAGCTTGATGTCAGGGATGGTGATGCCTTTGGAAGTTCCTTGTACAGGATTGTTTTGGCTATCCTGTGTTTTTTGTTTTTACATAAGAAGTTGAGTATTGTTCTTTTGAGGTCTGTGAAGAATTGTGTTGGGATTTTAATGGGGATTGCATTTAATCTGTAGGATTGCCAATTATATTATATTGATCCTACCTATCCAAGAGCATGGGAGATCTTTCCATTTACTGATCTCTTCTTCAGTTTCTTTTGTCAAAGACTTAAAGTTCTTGTGGTACAGGTTTTTCACGTGGGGTCTGTTTTATGTTGTCAGCTACTCCTGGGCACGGAGCCTGCCCTGGAGACTTCTTAGTGAGATTCCACTAGAGAAAACTGATTTTTCATTTCCTAGAAGTTATCCGTGGTAAACAGCTTCTTGGTTATAGGTTGGGTTTTGTGTCTACCTCCTCTCCTCTGTACTGAGATTCTTGTCTTACTAATGCTGGCACAGTCTCTGCGGATTCATATGTGCATCAGTTCTCTTTGCCTATAAGATACTGTTTCCTTGGAGTCATCCATCACCTCATGCTATTGCAAATTTTCTGCCTTTCCTTCAGCATGGACCCTTGAACCTTGAGGAAACAGGTGTGATAAAGATAACCCATTTAGGGCTGAGTGCTACATTGTCTCTCATTATCTGTACATTGTCCAGTGTGAGCCTCTGTGTTAATTTAATTATCATCTACTTCAAGAAGAAACTTCTCTGATGGTGTTTTAGTGATGTGCTATTCTACCAGTATAGCAATATGTCATTTTTACTATATTCCTTTAGCAGAATAATAGCAGTATGTTTTCCCCTAGGCCAGTGACCAATCTAATCTCAGATTTTTGGTCACTTCAGCAGTGTCAGGTGTGGATTCTGCCTCATGTAGTAGGTCTTAAGTCCAATTAAAACCTTGTTGGTTACTAACAGAGCATTTGTGCCACTCTCGTACCAGATTATCTTGCAGGCAGATAATAGGCTGTTATAGGCTGTACGATCTGTACCTGGGTGTTATGGATGACTATAGCTAATTGCCTTTCTCCTCTGATTGTATGCAATGTATCTTCCAGTATCATGATTGCTAGTCAATAGAGATGAAGCTTTTAGTAGGGCCCAGTTTAACTTTTCCAGTTTTGATGACATAGGTAGGTTATGTCTTGTAGAGAATAACCAGTAGCTTTGGCTGTAACCTGTGATGTTTTGGAAGTTCTGTGGGATAATTTTGGCCAAGAACTCAAAAAGATACAGCAAATTCCTGGCAATAGAGATTTTGCTTGGTGGCATAAGATGTTGTTGTCAGAGTCAAGATTCTTCCATCTGCTCCCTGATACGGCCATTTAAGTTCTGACTCAGAGATGACCTCCCCATCCTTCCTCCACTCTTATGGGAAGGTTCCTTAGAAGATTATCCATCCTGACTCAGGGATTTGAGGTCAAGATGCTCCAGGCTACTGCTGCTTTTGTTTCTGTTAGGCTCCATGTTTGCTTGCTCTGTGTCTCCCTGAGCATGGCAACCAGGATATGGATTTTACATTTAAAAACTCCCTGCAGAAAACAGTTGAGACTGCTCTGTGGGAGCTGTTGCTGTCCAGGCAGTGGGCAGCCAGCTAAAACAAAGATTTCAAATTTGGACTCAGGTGTTGTCAAGTGGCCTTTAGGCTCTTTGCTCCACAACAATGTCTAGTTGGGGAATTGCCTCCCCATCATATAGTGACTCCATATAGGTTTTCTTCATATATGTATATGTTTCAGGGGGTATCTGCAGTAGTTGTATTCCATATGGCTTTTCAAAGGTCCTTCAGTGTTAGTCAGCACTTCCATAACTTCTTTTTTTTCCACATTTAATTTTTTATTATTGCATTATAAATAGTACCATACAAAATTTCCACCTCCTCCGCTCCTCCCATTTCCCTCCCGCTTCCCCACTCCCCCTCCCCTTTTCCCTTCCAGTCCTAAGAGAGGGCAGGTTACCCTGCCCTGTGGGAAGCCCAAGGCCCTTTGGTCTCCATTCAGGCCTAGGAAGGTGTGAATCCCAACTGACTAGGATCCCAAAAAGCCAGTACATGCAGTAGAATCAAATCCCAGTGCCATTATCATTGGCTTCTCAGTCAGTCCCCATTGTCAGTCATAGTCAGAGAGTCTGTTTCGATCACATGCTCGTTCAGTCCCAGTCCAGCTGGCCTTGGTGAGCTCCCACT
>PVIU01022994.1:0-28298 GCA_004026605.1 Ondatra zibethicus | reverse complement strand
CACTGGTGACCAGTTCTTATGTAAAACCCCAAGGGCACAGACAATAAGAGCAACAATGAACAAATGGGACCTCCTGAAACTGAGAAGCTTCTGTAAAGCAAAGGACACAGTCATTAAGACAAAAAGGCAACCTACTGAATGGGAGAAGATCTTCACTGACCCCACATCAGACAAAGGTCTGATCTCCAAAATATACAAAAAACATAGCTTTACAGAGTTAAAGAAATACAACAAAACTTTTCACCATTAAACAAATGTTCCATAGCATAAACAAATATAACACTTCTTCAACTAATACTCCACAACATAATTCTGTGATGGAAACTGAAAATGGATGGAGTAAAACCAGAGAGGGGTATTCAAATCACCAGCACAGGAGAAATTTAAAACAACATCTAGCTTTGCATAGCAAATTCGTTAATGTTATAAGTGGAAGGTATATTCAACTGCATATAACATATCCACAGTTGTTATGACTTAAATGGGGTGTCCTCCATAGTCTCAAGATTTGAATAGTTGGTCAGCAGTTGATAGGGATATTTAAGGGAGACTTAGATAATGTGAGTATGCGTCTTCTGGAGGAAGTACTTCATAGGAGTCATGCTTTCAGATTTTAAAGCCACATATCATTCCCAGGTACATTTCTTTATTTTCTATTTTGGGTTCAAGCTATAAGCTGTGACCTTCCCTTGATTCTTTGTCTTTAGTCTGCCACTGTGGATTCTAATTTTATAGAATGGTAAACCAAATAAATTCTTTCTTCTAAAAGCTACCTTGGCCATTTTATTTAATCACAACAGTAGAAAAGTAATAAACAAAGAAATAGATTCTTCAAAGCTCTAAATGGAATTAGTAAATGTCAACAAGGTCCAGAAAAAAAATAATTCCTATCAACAGTGTTTTACCTCTTAATGCTGCACCATTTAATCTCCATTTGAGAAAGTACTTTCCCCCCTTCAACAATCTGCCCAACTCCTCTATATCAGATATTTTCTTGATGTATTCTAGTATAGTATTGATAGTTATTAATATACTATTTTAATAAGAAAAATAAAATGATACATCCAATAACCAATTACTTAATTAAACTTTTCAACTGTGACTTGAAACAATGCAATTTCCCTATTGGCTACCTGCTCTTGTGTCACTGGAATATTTTTAACCTGAATGAGAGAAATGAGTCCAAAGACCCATTTCCTTCCTTTTAGATATTCTAAAGTCTTTATATCCTACCAAGACTTATCTTCCCAAATAAAGGCTCATATATGGATATATATTTAAAATACTTGGAAAGATTACTACAACCTCAGGAACAAACCTAATCAAAACAGAATTCAGACCAACTGTGAGAATAGTCTCTTGTAACAAGTGCTCTATAGAATTCCCCGTGAATTTATAGTTAAAATTAAAGAATTAATAGTTTATTTGCACAATAGTCTTTTAGTAATTAGTGAAATTTTGTTGCTATTATATGTAAAGTAAAAGTAATGCTATTATAAATAATATCTATTTCATTAAATAAATACACAGTAAAGAATGAGTAAAATGATAAAATGAAGCAACCAATTGTCTGGTGTAGAACCAACATGATTGTGAAAGCTACAAATAAGTAATGGGAGAGATGTACATGTGGGTATGTGAAGCACATATTGTGCTACAAGTAATTTTGGTGACAAAATTGGGAAAATGGTCAATAGTTTATTCAAATTGTAAGTGAAATCCAATGTAAACTACCTCATGTCATATAATTATTTTATTCTTTATAAATTCTATGTATATTGAAAAATGTGTTTGTATGCCTGGTGTTTTAATAAGTTCAAAAACTCATGTCTAGGGTCATCATAAATGCTAGGAACTCAGACCATTATTTACATAAGTTGGCTTGGTGCACAATTGGAATCTAAATATTTATGCTTATGTACAGTGAAGCTATGAATGCATCCTGACACACTTTTAGGTACAATTTCATGTTGTAGTATCAAAAGTCTGGACAGTTATGCTAGAAGATAGAGAAGGAAAGAAAGAGAAAGAGAGAAAGAGATGTTGACAAAGGCTGTTCATTTGTTCCCAGCTGTACAGACCTGAAATAATTACACAAAAACTACATTATTTGCAATACTGTTTGGCCAATAGCTTAAATGTATTTCTAGCTAGATCTTATATCTTAAACTAATTGTTCTCCATGTGCATCTTGTAGAGAGAGAGAGTGGGCAGAGTCAGGAGGATGCCATGTAGCCACTGAAGGAGACAGACATCCAAAATCTTTACCGGTAAACCACAAGCTTCATGGTAAAATATAAAATAATGGAAATTGGTTAATTTAAGATATAAGAGCTAGCTAGCAATATGTTTAAGCTATTAGCCAAATAGTATTGTAAATAATACAGTTTTGTATGATTACTTTGGGTCTGGGCAGTCATAAAACAAATGAACAGCCTCCGACTACAGATTGGCGTGCCAACGTGTGCCAGCTAAATCCACATAAAACCTAAGAGAGCTTGGAAAGGAATTCTAGACACAAAAAGATGAAGTTTAGACTTTTTTTATATTTCTTTATTTTTCATTCGAAAAAAATTTACACTTCCTCCCCTTCTCCCCCACTAACCATCCTCCCTCCTCCTGCTACCTTAAGAGGGGGCAGGGTACCCTGCCCTGTGGGAAGCCCAAGGCCCTCCCCCCTCCATCCTGGCCTAGGAAGTTGTGCATCCATATAGACTAGATTCCCAAAAAGCTAATACATCAGAGCAATGGACTGAGCTCCTAAGGTCCAGTCGAAGAACAGAAGGTGGGAGAAGATGAGCAAGGAAATCGGGTCCAGGAGAGGCTGGTCCACGTGACAGTGTTCCTGGTCTAATGGGAGCTCACCAAATCCAGCTGGACTAGACATATTTTTTTAAGATGGGCTGTGTTTGCTGGTAGCAAACAGGGGTGCCATGGCTCCTTTAAGAGAGGTCTTCCTGATTCCACTGTAGCAGAAGCACACACACACACATACACACACACACAAGGTTTCAAAACAGTGGCCTCCTAGTTTGTGCTGACAGCATGAACTCTCTTTCAGGAGGCCAAGCACTTAAATGGGGTCTATGAACAGTATGTTACAAATTGCTTAATGGTAACACAGACATTCTGTGACCCTGGATCTGGGGCAGAGAAAACGGCTCTCAGAGGCAGCAAAAATGCCTCCACAATGTTAGACTGGGTGGAGTAAGCAGGAAGGACCATCGAGTTGGTCTGAACTATGGTTACTTAGCATTAAAAAAATACATCTGGTAAAAATATAATTACAGATAAGCAATAAAGACAGGTTCAGATTAAAAGTGCTCTAAATTGTTACCATGTAGGCTTGGATGAAAGAAGAAAAAGAGTATAGAGAGTTATTATATAAAAGAGTACAGACTGCTATAAGTTAAAGGAGTAATGATAATAAAATAAATATGAAACTTGTAGAAAAAGTAATGAGTAAGAAAAATAAACCATGTAAATACAGATGGAATATACACAAAGAGTCTGAATTAGGTATATTATTTTGTTTTCTTTGATTATTTTGACTGTGAATGAGCTAAGTACAGAGCGATATACATTGTATATGCTGCTAAGCTAAGCTAACACACACACACATATATATTAAAGGTACCTTGATTTCATAACTTGTGTCTAAGAATATATTGCTTTGGAAAAGAGGTTCTGTTTTTGTTTCACACAGGATGAGAACCTGTGGATTCCTTTCAGGCTAATGTGGTTTAATGGACCAAGATCCCCTGAAAGGTCTCCACAAACTCCAAGATTACTTCACCCAACAAAAAGCAAGAATCAGTTCGGAGAGAACTATGCCCAAATTCCCAAATACTATTTATAAATGTTTGCTTATATTTAAAGGGGAATATGATATAGAGATTACATTGGTATGGATCTTGGTCTATTGATACAAATTTAGGTTCAGTTTGGCTATATGTATATTTCTGCTCTTGATTAAAGTATTGTGTTTGTGCAGCTCATTTAAAATGTAGTATAAAATTAAGAAATATAGGTTAATAGAGAGTCATCTCTAATAGTAAAGCTTTTAGTCATGTTACTAGGTTTTATAGATACATAGAGATATATTTCAGTTAGATAGATAATCTTCAAATCTTTCAAAGACCTACAGAATATGACATTTAAAATGTTTTAGAACTTAGGACTTTTCATGATAATGAGATATATTTGCTCTTGGCAGCACCAATCTACTTCAAGAGGATGATGGGCATCGAAGAGGCTCCTTATGGAGTTTGCTAGACATTTGGGCAAGAAATTGCTCTTTCCTGGACTGCTTGATGTTATGCTGTATGAACTGGACATGGATGGATCCACAGAGAAATGACTGCTGAAACTGTCTAAAGGTGAGACTGTCCTTCAGGGTTCCTGCTTCATGAAAGAGTCTGCTAGACATTCTGCAGGACACAAAAGAAAGCAACTGAAGGACTTTGCCATTACAAGGCAGAACAGATCTTCAAATTTCCTGTTTCATAGAAAAGTCTTTCAGATACTATAATCATGTAGGCTGAAGATTGGATGTTCCAATGTGACAGAAGAACTTTGGGTGACTGTCCAGGCAGTGAGATGTCTTTGTCAATTCTAGAGTTTTAGAAGTTTCTTATAATGCACTTCCTGTTTAACTAGGTAATATAATATCTTTCTGGAGTCTTTGATGGAGTTGAATAATAGATATAATTGTTATTTTCCTTAGTTATGATAAAAGATAAAGTAGAAATAAATATTGCAACTGTAATTCTTGCTTGGTATCTGTTTTGTTATATGTAATTTTATTATGTTAAAGTTAAAACTTTTTTTAGTTAAACAGAAAAGGGTAAATGGTGTGGGAAGTACTTTTGTATATGTGTTGATTGTATTGGTTAATGAAAAAGCTGTTTTCAGCCAATGGTTTAACAGAGTAAAGCCAGGTAGGAAATCTGAACAAAGATACATAGAGAGAAAGTAGGCAGAGTCAGGGAGACTCTGAAGCTGCCACTGAAGGAGACAGATACCCAGAAACTTTTTCAGTAAACCAGAATGGTAAAATATAAAATAATGAAAATGGGTGAATTTAATATATAAGAGCTAGCTAGAAGTATGTTTAAGGTATTGGCCAAACAGTATTGTAAATAATATTGTTTTTGTGTGATTATTTTGAACCTGGGCAGCTGGGAAACAAATGAACAGCCTCTCATTACAGAGAGGTAGAGAGGAACTTAGCTCAAATACATGCACATATATATATATATGTTGCTAACATAGCCTGTCCCTGAAATTAGAACCAGTGAAAGAAGCAAACCCTGGCCCTGAAACACTACTTCCTGAAACACTAGCTAGTGAAAGAAACGCTTTAGCCTTGAAACCAGAACCAAAGAAACACACCCTAAACCTGAAACAATAGCCATAGAAACACTCTTTGTCCCTTGAACCAGAGCCAGTGAAAGAAATATGACCTAGTCCTGAAGCTAGAGTCAAAATGATAAATTAGACCAATGGAGGAAAAGTACTTTGGCCCTGAAAACCAGAGTCAACTCTGCCCCTGAACAACTAAACCAACAAATCCCTGAGCAGGAAACCAACCAATGCTTGAGCCCAAAATCTAGTGAATTTGAGCTTGTCCAAACCCAAGGGGATAAAAATGTCATAACTTCTTTCCCTGAAAATCACTCTGGAAAAACTCCATCCCTAAGAAGCCCTCTGCCTGTTCAGTTGACAGCTGTCATTTTACACCCTAATAGAGGCAGCTACTTGATGAATTCCTCTTTCACAAAAAATCTCTTGAAAGAGTTTTGGGTGATGATTTTCTTTTGGCAGCATGGAGCAAAATCTCTTCTGGGAAGCTCCCTTAGGGGAACAGAACAGAGGAAGCAACTGACACCTTTGCTGGGAAACTCCCTTGGGAGCAAAGCACAAGTAACAATGTTCAATAGAGCAGATGGATAAATTTCTGTAGGGGTTTCCCTAGAATGAGTGAAGCAGTAGTAACACCTTGGGCAAGAGCTAAGAAGAAAGGATACTTCTTTTGGGAAATTCCCTCAGTGGGTCAGAACAGAGCTCAACTCTAAGGGCTCTCTCTTAGAGAGGAGTAGGATTGCCACACCCTGCAGAGATGCCATGTGCCCCTAGCTTCAGGTAAAACCTGACTTCCTGACAAACCAGAATACCTTTCTCCTCATAGCTGTATCCTCTCATAACTATAGGTATAGCCTGACTTCCCTACAGGTCAGAATATCTTTCTTCCCGGAGCTGTAGGTATCCAGGATACCTATCCTTCCAGAGCTATAATGCTTGTAAGTATAGCCCGACATCCTGACATGTCAAGATACCTTTCCCTCTGGAGAAGTAACAGCTACATAATAGACTTTTCAAATCTTTTGAAAGAAGAAGGTGCTTATAGAATTAAATAAACACAATGAGTTAGGAGTTGAGGAAATGGCTCAGTGGATGAAGGCATTTTTTAATGTACTGGATAGTTTTATGCCAACTTGACACAAGCTGGAGTCAACAGAAAGGAGGGAGCCTCAGCTGAGACAATGTCTACATAAGATCAGCCTGTAGACAAGCCCGAGGCCATTTTCTTAATGATTGTTGGGGAAGGGGTCCAGTCCATTTTGGGTCATGTCTCCCCTGGGTTCTACAGCAAAGCAGTTTGACTAAGACATGGAGAATATGCAAATAAGCAGACAGAACTGGCATGAAACTGTGAGAAAACTAAACACTTTCCTTCCCAAACTTGCTTTTGGCCATAGTGTTTCATCACAATATGAACCCAACTAAAACACTTACCAAGCCTCATGACTTAAATGTGATTGCTCATCAAGGTCCACATAGTGGAACAAGACAACAGACTTCCACAAGTTGTCCTCTGACTTCTACAAGCATGAATATTTGTCAGTGAATGTGTATGTGAATGCATAACTAAAAAGAATTGTAAAGTATTTTAATTAAATAAAAGTGTGAAAATTCCTAGGAAATGTGTAATCATGAGCTTATCTTAAATTACTGTTTATTCTTGTCTTGTATAACACAATTAATTTCTACTTCCCTTTCTTGCTTAGACCCAGTTTTTTATTTCAGTTTGTTTCTTCTCTGTTGCTTCTTCTTTCTTCTGGGTAACGTCTTCACACATAGCGTTCTTTCCATGGTTTAAAAATGGCTTCAAGAATACATTATTTATTTAAGTGTTAGTGGATAATGCTCATTTTCAATTTGTCAAATTCACTTAAAAGCATACTTTTTACTCTCAGAGTCATTAACAAGCTTGTCTTATTTGATTTCATCTGTAAAACTGATGAACAGACTCTCAATTGCTTTGTTCAGGTTATTAATAAGTATATAACTCTAAGATGATATTAATTCACATAAATTATTTTTCTGAAATTTTTCCCTCTGTGGACAAATCCCTGACAACTCCTCTACTCCTTGCTCCGTTGTTTACAGGGAAGTAAGTTTGCTTAGCTAAATTAAAAAAAAATATGTGATTCTGACTAAATTTTAAACTGTCCGTTTACCTTTTAGATCTAGTTGAAAATAGAGCTTTCCTATCTGAAACAGGAAGATCTCATCAATATAGTCTATGCATCATTATTAATTATATTTAGAAATTATTGTTAATATGTTAACTAAATGATCTTGTGAGTTCTCTATGACTCTGCTTGCTAGACAGTTCTACTGATCTCATACGTGAAAACTTTTTATTTTTTATTTTTTGGTGTTTCAAAAGAGGATTTCTGTGTATACCAAACTGACCTTCAACTCAGAGATCTGCCTTCCTCTGCCTCCCAAATACTGTGATTAAAGGCATGTACCACCACCCACCCAGTGAGAAGTGTAATTTTAAACTGAAGCTGAAATTGAGAATATCTGAATTGTTATCATAAATGGCTCCATGAGTTGACTGTAACCAAACTAAACAAAAACCATGTTTCTTCAGTCCTAATGAAAGAGATTATTTTAGAAATAAATTCTTCCTATCTAATTTTTAAATTGACTCCTGTAAACTTAAGCAGTGACTGTCTTTGCTATGTAAGATGTAGTTTTCTGATGAATGAAGAATGAAGCCATGAATAAACAAACATTAGAAGATAATATAGTGTATAGGTCAAAAAAGAAGCCCATGGAGACGGACTGGACATTAACTTGATGAAGTGAATCAGTGAATTTATGAAGAATGCTGCTGCTTAGCCTGGAGTGCAGCCTTTTGGAGTGTTTTCCATTAAAGCTCCAGGAAACTAAGGGCCATTTTGTGATCCACGTTTTAGTAGGGGTATCAATACAACTCAAACATATTTGATTAAGTTATCTATCATGTTTTGGGGGGTGAGGTTGTGGTGGTATTTTTTGAAAAATATTCCCTATTCAGTTAAAAGATATATATATAATGTATAAAAATTTCTATAACAAAAATCATATTATTTTTCTTTTTAAAGAAAGCTGTCTGCAAGTGTTTTAATCTATTTTTATTTTTAAATGTAGCATTAGATCTCTAAGTGGATATACAATAATGCAATTTAACCATGAAGGAAATTGGAAATTAAGGTAATGAGATAGACTTTACTAATCATATTCTCCATTCAATTAACTATATTATTCAATTGGCTGGAGTCGGAGGGAACTATATGCAGGCTAGGGAGAAGGCACAAATCACAGTCTGTATCTCCCTTTTGTAAATGAAGGACAATATAAGGGATAGTATCTACATGTACTCATTTAATCCTATGGAAATGGTCAATATCAGGTGTAGAAATACTATAAATTCTAATGAATTCTGTTTCAACCCAAAGTAAGATTACCCCAAGCAGCATACCACTATAATAAAAGTAGTGAAATTAAACTCAGTAGAGCCCTGAGAAAAACTCAAAAGATGCTATTCTCCCATAAACCCAAAATTAATAGTAATAAAAACACATCTTGCACTAATGGTATAAAATATATATATTTGTTATGTTTCACTATTTTTTCATTCTTCTCTATGAAAGTGTGATCGACACAAAGATCACAGCAACCCCAGTTTGAGGTGCACATAATTTCCACATAACATGTAATAGTTTACATAACAGTCTGTTTTTTCTGATGTTATATTAGAAAATAATTTAGAACATGTGGTATAATTTTATTTTACAATTTTTGTAGAAAATGTGCTTATCACATTAAAGAACATTTGAATTACCATTGCACAGTTCCAGTTTTGAAGTTTATAGGCTTTCTCAAACCCAATATTTCAGAAAGCATATTGAAAGATATAATAGGGAATTCACAACTTAGTTATGGACTGTATCTTGGTTTATTTTAAACAAAAGACTTTTATATTTACCCTGGATATAACATGAAACATGATATAATTTACCAGTTTGTCTGCAGATATTAGTAACTATGTAGTATACTTCCAACATACTATTACACAATCAATACATTTTTTAATCTGTCACTTGGGGAAAATGCTAATTAATTTGTATCTGCTTGAGTATTTAGAAACTCATAAGTCTCCATGAGTTAATGATTCATGTAACTGGCAGAGGTTAGCATTGAAATAAATGAAATATTTTGAACTATACTTTTAATTGTTTCAGTATAAAAATGATAGTATCTAGGTTATTAAGTTGAATCTGGTGCTAAAGCGTACTTATTAAATTTGAAGTTTTAATAATTTATAATACTGTTACTTATCCATTCTTTGGCTGAGGGGCATTTAGGTTTTTTCCAGGTTCTGGCTATGACAAACTATGCTTCTATGAACATAACTGATCAAATGTCCTGGTCGTATGATTGAGCATCCTTTGGATATATTCCCAAAAGTGGTATTGTTGCGTCTTGAGAAACATTGTTTCCTAATTTTCTGAGAAATCATCATACAGATATTCAAAGGGGTTGTACCTGCTTGCATTCCCACCAGTAATGCAGTAGTGTTTCCTTTAAGCCACAGCCTCTCGAGCATAAATTGTCATCAGTGTTTTTGATCTTGGCCATTCTTACAGATGTAAAATGGAATCTCAGAGCTGTTTTTGATATGCATTTCTTTAACTGTCTTTCAGTCATTTTAGATTCCTCTGTTGAGAGTTCTCTGAAGAAGGGATAAGGAAAATGTGATACATTTACACAATGGAGTACTATACAGCAGAGAAAAATAATGCTATCTTGAACTTTGCAGGCAAATGGATGGAGCTAGAAAACATCATATTGAGTGAGTTAACCCAGACACAGAAAGATAATTATCATATGTACTCACCAATAAATGGTTTTTAAACATAAAGCAAAGAAAACCCGCCTACAAATCACAATCCCAGAGAACCTAGACAACAATGATGACCCTAAGAAAGGCATACATGGATCTAATCTACATGGGAAGTAGTAAAAGACAAGATCCCCTGAGTAAATTGTGAGCATGGGGACCGTGGGAGATGGTTGAGCAGGAGGGGAGAGGCAGGGAAGGAAGCAGAGAAAAATGTATAGCTCAATAAAATCAATAAAAAAGAATTTATAATATTGCTACTTAACTTCAAATGTCCATTCTACAAAACACTGAAAATGTTTCTTTGTTTCCACTGAATATAATGCTTCCCTAAATTCTTCTCTCAGTTTTAGAAAATTAAAATGTTCATAACAAAATTTGGACCAGTGATGCCGAAACTATTCTACATATATGGATGCTATATAAACTTCACAATTTCTGTTTCTTCACGTAAATATAAGCCTTAGCCCTTGAGGAAAATAGAGACACTTTTGGCACATAGACACAATGAATTATCATCAGTACAAAGTCTAGTGAAACATAAATGAAGAAAAAGAGTGGAGTTGATTTCAGAGAAACAGAAGAATACCTGGTCTTATTTAATGTGAAATCTGGAAAAGAGACTGCACAAAAAAGCACTTTTGAAAGCTGAAACATAAGTAAAAAATACATTTTATCTAGTAGTTGAGCAAAGAAATGCTGAAGTACTTACTAATTTTGTTGGATATTGTAAGGGAAAATATTTATTTGCTATAGAAATGCATTTTCTGCTGTAATTATAGATCAGAACCTAGCCCAGTTGTCATCAGAGAGGATTCCTCCAGCTGCTGCAGAGATCCACAACCAGCCATTAGGTAGATATCAGGGAACCTCACATAAGATGGGGAGGAAGAATCGTAGGAACTCTAGGTCTTGAAGACATCAGGGAAACAGAGCCCACAGAATCAACAAAGCAGGGCTGACAGGCTGAAGCAACAATCATGGAGCCTGAATGAGTCTGAACTCATTTTTGAGTTTTGTGGGACTCCTTACCAAGGAAATGGGAATGTCTCTGTCTCTTTCACCTTCTCCTAGGACCCCTTTCCTCTTACTGAGCTATTTCATCCTGTTTGATATGAGGCTTGGGCCTAGTTTACTGAATCTTGCTATGATCTGTTGGGTTGCTATTCCTAGGAGGCCCACTGTTTTCTAAAGGGGAATGGAGAAGCAATGGATCTGGTAGATTGTTGCAGGGAACTACTTGTTCATCCAGGCCGCTCAGAACCAAAATAATCACACAGAAATTTTATTAATTAAATCACTTCTTGTCCCATGAGCTCTAGCTTCTTATTGTCTAACTCTTACATATAATTTAACCCATTTCTATTAATCTGTGTATTGTCATGTAGCTGTGCCTTACCTGGTAAAATTCCCAGCGTCTGTCGTCTGTCTCTGGAGGCTCCATGGCATCCCTCTCTCTGCCTTCCTTCTCCCAGAATTCAGTTTCTTCTTTCCTGCCTCCCTAAGTTCTTCCCTATCAACAGGCCAAGACAGTTTCTTAATTCATTAATGATAATCACAGCAAACAGAAGGGATTCCCACATCAGTAGATAAAGAGGTGGGGGGGATTAAGAGGAGTGGAGGGAGAGGAGGCTGTGGTTGGGATATATTGTATGAGAGAGAAATAAATGAAAAGAGAAGGTAAAAAGAAATGTGATTCTTGGAAATCAATGAGCATAGGACAATAAAATCTAATTTGATTTGGTAAATTTGATTTTTAAAATGAGAGTACTTATTTAAACAGAACAATTTGACAATATATTAAACATCTTTGGGTATGTCCACTGACTTCTATTACATAATTTCTATAAGCTCATATGATACAATGTTTAAAGTAGAAAAATACCAAAGAAAATATTTAAGTATTTTATTACTTTACCAATAAGATTACCTTAACTTTGATAACTGTATTCTAGTGTCATCTAAAAAGAAGAGGAAGGGATAGAATGGAGGCTGAGTGTGTAGGACCTTATGGCCAGCATGAATAATATCCTGACATTTAGGACAGCCTAGTTTACAAAGAGAGTCCCTGTGTGAAAAACGACAAAGGATAAGAGAAACAAATTGATGCATAAGAAGAAGGAAAGGAAATAAAAGGAGAAGGGAAATGGAAGGGGAGAAAGAGGGAGGAAATGGGAGGAGGAAAAGTGGGAAACATGACTTAAGGTAATAAATTATAATATCTAATTCTAAATTAGTTGTTATCTTTTCACATTATACTACACTCACTTCACAAAGGTTAATCTGAAGATTTTTTCCAGAAAGCACTGTCTGTGAAAGCCACAGTTTATTCATAAAATTTCAGGATTGTAAGCAAAGAATTTTAATTGCTTTTAATTATTTTAAAAAATTAATAATTTCCCACACAAAACACCATATGAGCCGGGCGGTGGTGGCGCACGCCTTTAATCCCAGCACTTGGGAGGCAGAGGCAGGCGAATCTCTGTGAGTTCGAGCCCAGCCTGGTCTACAAAAGCTAGTTCCAGGATAGGCTGCAAAGCTACAGAGAAACCCTGTCTCGAAAAACAAAAACAAACAAACAAAAAAAAAACCAAAAGAAAAAAAACACCATAGAAAATTGCTGTCAATTTATTAATACAGAGAAATAGAAGAAACTTGGGTTTTGTTCTGCTTGATTCCTACTGTGGGTATTTGGCATCTATTTTAGCCAATAAAAGACACCGAAAAAAACATTTGATAGTTTCAGAGCACACCTTCCTCTCTATATCACTGTTTGGAAGAGTTTTGAGCTCATGAATGCATACTTAATAAAAGTATACACATGGTATCCACTCAGGATCTCTATAATAAAGAAATTTTTCAACAGCTGCTAATTATCTGTGATCTTACCCTTTTTTAGGAATGCTATTTAAATGAAAAAGTAATAGGATCAGTGTAACTTTTTCTTGCCTTTGACATTGTCACACAAATATAAACACCAGGAGCACAAAACTTTTTAAAGATTATAGTTAAATTTCTTGTTTCCCTTTTTTTTATCCAAACCTTCTTATTATCCCACCCAATTCTCCTTCAATGGCCTCTTTGTCCATTAATTGATACTATATGTATATATTTATATATTTCTCATATAATCTCCTCAGTCCATATGTTACCCATATTATGTTTTCAGGACTGACATTTTGGTACTGAAATACAAGTTTTGAAACTCTGTGACAGAACACATTGAGGATATTCTAAATACTTAGGTAGTACAATGGTAGAAAAATCTTTGTAAAGTGGTAATGAAAGGATTTGAGTTATTACTAGTGATGAACTATTTAGAAATTTGTACTTTAAGTTAGTGATATTAACCAGATTGGCTGCAAGCTTGAAGAACACATAGTAATTAATTAAATGTGCAACTTTTATGCCCCACACTTTGTTGAAAATCCTTTTCAGCTTTGAAGTTAACAAAATGAAAACACTGCCTATAACATGTTTAATATTTTTTCTTTGTTTTTAAAAATATCTGTGAAACATTAAGGATAAAATTTGTGTTCATTTATTAAAGCACTCTATAGTGCTTTTATGGACCTCTGTTTATAAAATACCATTTGTAACACAATATGATCTGGTGGTATGTCCTTTTTATACCTTGGGGAATGTGAAGGGTTCAGACCATAACCTTTTTTACCAAAAGCTACCAAATATTTATATTCCTTATTTGTCAACTTACATGGTTCTGTGAATTTTCTAGGGCACATTTTACGTACCCCTAGCAATACTGTAATGAGACAGTCTGAATACCTTTCCTAAAAATATTTTGATTTAGGAAATCTTCTGTACTATAAAATAACCTGCTTCACATTCAATATCTAATGCATACTTATTATCTATTTTACTTTATTTGAATAAATATTAAACATACTAATTTTCAGAACTCAAATTTTCAGCATACTAATAGTATTATAGTTCGGCTTAGCAAATATATTTGTTATCCAAAACACAAAATCTTCATTTTTCACTACAGCTTCTTCTATTTCACTGATAGTGAAAACAAGCAATTGATGCTAAATAAATTAGCAAATACCGAAACTGTTTTTTTTTTTAAAGCAGTAAAATTCTGGTTACTCATTATCGATGTATAACTTTTTGAGGTGTTACTGTTATTAGCCAATGTCAGATACATTAACACTGCCTTCTTCATACATGAAGATTTATCTCTCACTAAATGACACATTATTATGAAGTATTTGACATTGGTACTATAGTGCCTTTCTATTAAGCATGATATTTTTAGTCTTTTCAAAATCTAATTTCTATCACTTACAGCTCTGACTCGAGGCCATGGTTAATTATGGTAGTGCAAGTAGAATAAAACCAGCTGAAAGGTTATATGGTTGAGCTTTTATGGAAACCTTTGGCTTCGATCTGAAAATCTATTTAGCTAAAACTAATGAGACCGCAGAAGGAAAAACTAATTCTTAAAAAGAATTAGTATCACTAAAGAAACTTTTCCTGTGCAAAGGAAAAAAAAACATAAAACTTGCATGAAAGAGATTCATGACAAGATTTAAGATGACAAATGTTTGTGAATAACATTCTAAATGGCTGAAGTCAACTGTATTATAAACCATCTGGTATATTTAAGGCCTAACTGAAATGCATGTGAATTATTGCCATTTAATGAACTATTTAATGGACCCATGAAAAAATTATTTGGCAAAACAATAAGTTTTCAGGGAAAAGAATCAATCTTCCTGAATACCAAACCTTGAGACTATTTCCTCACCAAATACAAAAAATACAGAAGATCAAGTGACATATTCTCTGAATTTCAGAAAGTAAAAGTCATATTTATAATGGGTAAATAAAAGATATCCATGCTGCTGCCATTGATAACATTTAGCAGTGTGACAGAGTGGCATGCAGATCCGTAGTCATCAGTCACCAAGATGAATAAGCCCTCCGTGGAGAAAGTTTCACCGGCATAAACACTGGAAAACAGAGCTAAGATAATTTTGAAAAATTGATTTTGAAAAGAATAAGTTCAGCTAGTGGAATTGGACTAAAATAAAACTTTCATGCCATGACAAAGAATTTGATGAATATTACCCTGCAATGTTGACACTGGGATATATTATAATTCATATTGTATCAGAAAAAGAAACTTATTGTCCAAAATTTTTATTTTTCTCATGATTATTAGTACCAATGAGAAGATTGTAATTTTGTTACTCAGAAATGACTTAAATACTGTGGTCCAATTAACTCAACAATGGCAGGCTATAAAAAGAAAGCCTAATAATCCAGAGCTTGCTCAGATTGGGAGGATGGATTTCTCATCTGGCCTTTAGCAGACACTGGAATCTTCAAGAATTAGCTTCTAATGCCAGTTTAGGAATGGAGTTGCTAGCAAAGTGACAGTAATAAGGAAAACAACAAGTTTCCTTCTTTCATGTCCTTATATACACTTCCTGAAATAGTGTAGCCCAGTTTAAAGGTGAGTTTGTTTACCTGGGGCCAGGCAGTAGTGATTCATGCCTTTAATCCCAGCACTTGGGAGGCAGAGGCAGGGGGATCTCTGTGAGTTCAATGCCAGCCTGGTCTACATTATGGCCAGATCACAGAGTCTCCCTGAAACCAACTAGGAGACCAAGTTTTATATGTAAAAGTAAAGAGCATTTATTCTTGCACAAGTCTGTAAACTTGGACTCTCTGTGTGTCCATTGTATTGGAGTGGTCAGAGAGCCCCGAGCTCATTTGGGGTTGAGTTTTTGTAGTAGCAAATGTGGGGGTGAGGGATTTCCAAGATTTAGGACCCTTGATTGGCTGACATTTGTCTAAGAATGTCCTGGTGAAAAGCAATGGGTGTGTGCTGGCAGGTGATTCTATCTACAGTGGTTGGAACTTTAGGAATTTCCTTTGGATGGTCTGTTCCTAGGTGGTGCCTTGGTAGTCTCAGTTTGTGGTTTTTCTTGGAAACAGGGTAAACTATAGAGACTCAGGCCTCTATTGAGTTTGTCCTGGCTGAGTCCTACAGTTTAAGGACAGGCTCCAAAGCTACAGAGAAGCCCTATTTTGAAAAACAAATGAACAAGCAAAAAAAGGAAGAAAAGAAAAATCTGGGTTAAAAGTGAATTTTCCTCTTCCAAATTAAGCAAAAAGTCACTCACTGGTATAACCTCCATTTTTAGATTTTACTTTATTGCAGATGTAGACAAGTTAACAACAAATGGCCATCACTTGCCGTCATAACTGAAAGAATAAATCTGTAGAGAGAGGACTCTTTTTTGAGTATAGATTTATGTCAATTAAGGATATGAAGTAAGTATGTCAAAATCACACCTGAGGTTCAGAAAGGGTTAGGGGAATGGAACAGAGGCTCTGGACTTGTGATGATGAAGAATCTCCAGGATCTTCACCCCAGAGATGTTTAAATGGGAAGAAGAATTCTTTTAAAGATTTATTTATTCATTATGTATACAACATTCCTTCCATGTATGCTTGCATGCCAGAAGAGGGCTCCAGATCTCATTGTAGATGGCTGTGAGCCACCATGTGGTTGCTGGGAATTGAACTCAGGACCTTTAAAAGAGCAGTCGGTGCTCTTAACCTCTGAGCCATCTCTCTAGCCCCCGCGAAAAAGAATTTAACCAAAGATTATGATACTCTTTTAGTAGCTTTCCATAGATTTGTGCATTTAAGTCTGTTGAATTTAAAATAAGTTTGAAAAATCTAGTAATATTTATTAAAATTTTCTGGAGAACATTTCTGGGTGTCCTTAGGATGTTTCTATTCTCTATGTTATGACAAGAGTAAAGGAAACTGAAGTGAACATAAAGTGTCTTTGAGATTTTCAATTTGAAATTTACAGTCATAGAATTTGAAAGAATTCAAATGTGAACTCAGGGAATTAATGAAGTAAAGAGATCATTGTACTGTGAATTGTTCATGTGAATTAAGTAACAGCTTTAAAAATAATTTTCAAACTAAAACGTACAGCCTTTCCACATGTAAATGCTCTTATCCTACCAGATTTTTATTTACTAAAATTATTAATTTATGCTTCTGCTTTTATGAAGGCTAAGGTTAAGAAGACATTAATATGTCATGGAATTTGAAGAATTATGTTAATCGCATTTTACTAGGCAATTCAAATCCATGATGTTTATTTCATTGTTATATAATTTCTGTTAAAAACAAATTCAAATTTATAAACAGAATACAAATTCTGTTAAAAAATTATGACTGAAAAAATTGAGAGTGTGGTTACATAAAGAATCAAATTCATTGAAAAAATAAATTGTATTTTTTGAGAGCTTTTGATAACCCATGATTAAAGAAAAGTGTTTGACAAACGTTCCCCCAAGAGACCATTACGACAATGCAACATGACAACTTTTACCCATTGTATAGATAATAAAACTTTATTAAAGTAGCTAAGCTAATTTTATTTGCTCCTCAGTGACAACTAGATTTGCCTTGTATATGATTTTAAGGAGCCTTTTGCCCTTGTACTGGCATATAAAGAATTAGCATTGCATAAAATTCTGAATTTTTGAAAATGATCTTATATGTTTGTATCATTTTGAAGACTTTATTCAAACTATCGATTTCACAAACACCAAAGTTTCAGAATCTGAGGGTTTTTTTCCATAGAAGTACCTCTTTTTCATGTCAGTAACATAATTAGAAAAGAAGACGCAGCTGTCCTGGAAAGAATTCACAAAGAAATCACAAAAAAAAACCAGTGTGTGAAAATGATTCATGATCACATGGATGATAAATTGTGCAAATCCTCAGATAATGATGCCCTATCCCTAATACTTTCTGTGAAGAAGAGGAATCAAAAGTAGTAAAAGCAAAGGAAAGTTTAATCAAAATCTTTTTAATGTCTGAGATCTCTAAGTAAATCTTTGCTATATTACAAATATAGACACCCAGATGAACTTTGTCCCAGCCTCCTTTCAATTGAGAGGTAGGAATTACACAGTAAATTTAACAGGGAAACCTTATATTAAGTCATAACAAAAACCAAACACAGACAAGCAATTCATAAAACATTTAATAAACATTGTGGGCACGATATGGACTTCGGTCCTGGTCTGCTTAGACACTTATACCGGACAAAAGATCTCAGCAGTCAGGACATATATTTTAGATTTGGCAAAGGGCCACTGCTATGACTCTTAGTGTTCAATGATCTCAATTTAGGATAGCATCTGACTTTGTGAAGAGACTGTATTTTGACAGTTACACAGTGTCTAGGATTATTTTCCTTTTTTAGATAAAAACCAACACTGACACTATTTTTACAAAATGTGTGCAAAACTTCCCATTTCATATAATACAATAAACAAAATAAAGGTAGTATTATATAGGCTGGAGTGGTTATATTCAGGAATATATGTGTATATATGCATATTTTCAGGCAATAAAATTAGTGAAAAAAGAGTACTTGAATTTGAAAGGATATGGGAAGGGATATATGGGACGGTTTGAATGGAGGAAAGGCAAGGGCAATATGTAAATAAATTCTAATCTCAAAAACTAAAAGAAAAAAGGTAAAAGAAAAAAAGGACCCCAAAATACAGTATTTCTGTGAGCTCAAAACACACTAAATCAGCTGATCCAATCTTAACCACATCAACATTTGGATTTGTATCTCCTTTCAACCCTGAACAGGTTTTGGTTTTTGCTCTTTGACAGAAGTATAGCATTAGAGACCTTTATTGGTACAAACCATTGTTTTGTGTGTTTTGTTTTGTTTTGTTTTGGAGGACTAATATCTTTAAAGATATTGCAACTTCTTTTTAGTATCAATATAACATATCACTTCATGAAAACCTTATGCAAATTATCTACACCTTTACCCTTAGATCAGTCAACATGCCTCAGCTCTCCCTAACCCAACAAAGAAGGCACTTACTTCTTTTCTATTTCTTCTCTTTTAAGTTCCTTAGAGCAATGAGTTACCATCACTACTATGATCAGAAATCTAATATTACCAGTCATGATGAAATATTATGTCTTGGTCAAGACAGCCCTTTCTCTGTTCTTATATAAAACACATGATATATCACTTATTCTCAGCAAATACCTAAATGATGTCAATGGATTATTATATTAAAGGATGAGTTACAATAATATTCATTTCCATCTTCCTGTGATATATGATTTCTTTGGTTGATCTTATAAAAAATAAAGTTAATAAGTACTAACATGGTCTGCCTACTTCTTTGAACAAAGTGAAAAGAGCTGAACATAGTTATGGCAAAATGATCTGGAAAAAGATTCTGGAATCAGTACTGAAGTCTTCTTGGAAATGTTTGTCATTGATACCAGTTCTGAATGATTAAAGTCCTTTTGGCTAAGTAGAAGGTTAAAATAATTCTGGCAGACCAGACAGCACAAATAAACTATTGATCTATAAACTCCATAGTGTAGGGTTGTGGGAATATGACTTAAGATGCTAGATTATTTTTACAGCATCAGCTATGACAATAAGAATGTTGGATTATTTTCTTTCTTTCCCTTCTTCTTTCCTCACTCCCTTCAAATGATGTATAAAAATTCCTTCTAGAGATGAAAACAGTTCACATTTTCCAATTATCATAGGCACTTGTCAAAATAGTAGTTAGCTCCATTATAAACCCCAATCATTCTAAGATCCCATATCCCTGCTTCTTACATTTCTTAGCATGATTCTGACATTGAAATAAGAAATTCCTTTGTTGGACTTCTAATCCTTTTTTCAGTCTCTCACTAAGCCTTGTGGTGCCTCATGCCTGAAGTCTCAAATCAACTGAAGTGTATGACGAGAAAATCCGCTAATCCTCTTCCGGTTTCCCTGAATTTCTGTATGTGAAAATGTCATTTTCGTTTGTTAAGCACTCATAAAAATGGTAATGTTTCTTCGGTGTTGAATACACAGCATCAGAAGTTTAGAAATTTCACATATCATTTTCTGAAAGAAAATACTTCTATTAATTGAAAGAATGAACTTGGAGTTTTCAGGGAGAAAATATTTCTTGTATTTTACTAATACTAATTATATGTGATCAGTTAAAGATCATTTGAGCTGGAGTTAGAGGAAGATGAAGCACTACAACTGACTCACTGATGCTGAGTATCTGATTTTTAAAGAGGGAGAATATGAACAAGGAAGTCAGGACCACGAAGGGAGTGTTTGGTTCACCCACTGAGACAGTGTGCCTGAACTAATGGGAGCTCACCAAATCCAGCTGGACTGGGACTGAACGAGCATGGGATAAAACTGGACCTTCAGTCTGACAATTAGGGCAGACTGAGAAGCCAATGATAATGGCACTGGGATTTGTCTCTACTGCATGTACTGGCTTTTTGGGATTCTGTTCTTTTTGGATGCATATCTTCCTAAGCCTTGATATAGCAGGGAAGGCCTTGGACTTCCCGCAGGGCAGGGTGCCTTGCCCTCTCTTAGGACTGGAGGGGGCTGGAGGATAAGGGTGTGTAGGGGAGCTGAAGGAAAGTGGGAGGAGGGGAAGAAGTGGGAATTTTGAGTGGCATTATTTATAAAGTAATAAAAAAGAGAAAAAAAAGACTCTAAATAATGTCAATGTATACTTCATTAATGAACAAATAAAATATCTTGTTTTACTCATTTTGGGAGATAACAGAAAAAAATTAGTTTTTCCAACAATTACATAGCAAAGTCAGGTGAAACTGAAATGGAGACTCAGAGGGTGATTTCTGTTTTGATTATTTCTCTTAAAATGCATAACATTGCTATAAATTTAATTTTTGATTTAATTTTTAGTGAAAGAATAGACACTGTTTTAAATTTATTAGAGTAAACAATATGTATTATAAATGCAATCATGATTATGACAAACTCATGTAAGCCACTTATTTTGTTTTGTAAATTTCAATTGTTTCATTTTTCTAGTGTATGAAATGTGGAATAGAGTGATGCTGTTGGAAAGTGTTTATTAAAACTGTGAAATGCCCTTTTACTAGCTACTAAATACTTTTTACATGTGTTTTAAGTACTGAATTACCAATCTGTAAACTTTCTAAAGCAGTTTTAGAATGGAACTTTTCAATAATTTGTCTTTTCCTTTGAGTCTTTCACTTGCATTTTATTCAAGGTTTTGTTGAGGCAACACAGTTTAGAACAGTGTATCATTTATGTAAAATATGTGTAAAGTCTCAATGTGGTGTCTACTCTATGCTTTCGACACAATCCATACAATGTGGAAGGTTTTTTGGGTTAATTTTATGAACAGCAATATGTGTACTGCTTGCTTAGATACAACACTAGTTTCTTCCACATTCTTGTGAACATCTATTTAAATAGACTTCAGATTCACACATGACTCTGACTCAGTGATTTCAATTTAACATTATTCCATGCTTGATGAAAATATTTTATTAAGATTGTATCATTCACAGTTACAATAATGATAAATATAATATGTATAAGTGCAATAAAATAGTAACAGTAGACAAGACCATTGAGAGTAAAAGAATGAACTTAAAATTTTAATACCACTTTTTATTGTTGTTTGCTTGCTTTTTTATTGTCGTGTTCCTTTTTTTGAATTGCTGCTATAATGATAGGTTACAGAAAAAATAATTATCATTAATAAGTGAAGTGTGGACCAAGAGAGCGTTCAGTAGGTAAAATCATTTTTGATACATGCATGTTGACACTAATTTGCTTCTTAGAACTCAGAAAGGAAGAAGAGAACTAGTTCTCCAAAGTTGTCTTCTAATTCAGCCTATATGCCTTGGCATGTGCATACATATAAACAGAGAGAGAGAGAGAAAGAGAGAGAGAGAGAGAGAGAGAGAGAGACAGACAGACAGACAGACAGACAGTATCAATAAATAAGCAAAAATGAAGGCTAACCTTATGATTCCTAAACGGTCTTTCAAGTCACAATATCTACATTCATTATTAAGAATCTATTTCTGTTCATGATCATTCTTTTCATTTAATGATGAAATCCCTACACAATTATGTCTTTGTTAAAATTTAGACTAATTCATTTGTTAAGTGTGAAGAAATACTAGCCTTCCACGTAGAATATGGATTAGAAGCTAGCACCCTGCATCTTGGAAAAAAATAAGTATCAAAGTAAATAGATATAGTCTATTCCCACAATATAAAAAGCTGAAGAAAGCAAAATAAAAAGAGAAAGAAACCTTAGCAAGCTCTCTTCCTACTACGAAGTAGCCAGAAATGGCCACCAGTTGGTTCCCTACACTGTAGACAGGGTCAGACTTTGCAGTCAAGAAACTTTCCTTTTATGGACAGGGGATAAGAATAGGGAAAAGATAAGCAAAGGACTTAATAGAGAGCACCTTGATCTGTTCAAATGGCTGCAGAAGTATAGCCTGAGAGCCAAAAACTAACCTCCCTTGTTAGCATCTTGCAATGAATGTACTAAGAAGACACCTCACAACCTGCAGAGCAACAGTACAGTATGGGATAATGGAACCCCTGCTGTCTGTCGAGTCTGTGTTTGATGTGGCTGGAGAGAATTCGCAGGATTACACACTCACAAACCTAGGAACAAGTAAACAGGTCTTTCATAGTCTTTCAGATTACCTGGTTAAAAAAAAAAAAAAAAAAAAAAAAAACCCAGAAATTTTAAGTGAGGTAATGAGGTAAAAAGCAAAAGGCAGGAGGGTATGTAATCAAACTGTTTGTGCATAAATCACACAAAAATCTCTCTGAGCAGAAAGGACATACACAATTAGCTTGTATGGTTTACTGAGAATATTAACCAACCTCCACCTGAAATGACGGCCACAAAAGGCAAAGCAGGAAAAGAAGAAACTACATTCTTACCATTTTTATTTATACTTCCAGATGTCAATTGTTTGTTTGTTGTTTATAGTGTCTAGGTTAATATCATTGTCTTTTATTTCCACTTACTCTATAATAGCTATTTTTCTCATATCTCATAACCCACACACTTGTCCTTTCCTCCATAGTTACTCCCTTTCGTGCTACAAAATGATGCCCTGAGCTCTAAAAATCTAGCAACTACATTTTTGTTAGTCAGCACACCAGCACAGCCTATTTACCTTTTAGGTGATACAGTAAAGAATGTAAGAACTTTCTATTGAAAGATAAATTCTTGAATACTGTCAAATCTGTATAACTATTAGCAATGCTGTTAAGTTTCTCCCTCCTGCAAAAAGGGAGTGGAGTATATGCAAGCAGACATGAAGGAATACACCATGAGACTCACCTAATATAAATTGAGCAGATAGAGTGGGGTAAAAAGGAGAGAGACTGCAGAAAAAAAGCTATACAAACATCTTCAAACACAATATAGAAAAAGTACAAAAAATAAGCCAGTACAATACCTCCACAAGCTCACAACTTTTCAATAAAAGAAGCCAAAGATAGCAATAAAGCTAGAATTACAGGAAATAATTTCAGTCCCGCTTGTATAAGGGTCTTTGAAGATAAATGAAGCATGGAACTAAAGAACTTGGCAAGGATCTTAGTTCAGAGACTAAAGTAGCAACTTTGGAGATAAATTAAATATATGGGAAGAATATATGAGAGGAAAATATTACCATTACTGGGCTATTCACAAGTTAGCAAATGGATCTGACTATAAGGATTAAGAAATGTATACGTATACGATGAGACTCTATTTATCCATAAGGGAGAATGAGATCATAACATTCAAATGAGTGAAGGTGGAAATTATTTTATTACATAAAATAAAACTCATGAAGAAAAAGAGAACCCTAGAGGAGATGTTAAGGCAGAAAGGGGAGGAGATAAAGAGCAATGTGACCTGAGGGCAGAAATGGGCTACTGAGGGGAAGATGTGAGCTAGCAAGGGTGCGTGAGGAAGATGGCGATGGAAATGAGTGGGGAACAGGGAACAGTGGAAATTCCATATGAAGAGGCCATACTGAAAACACTACTTCATGGTTCATTTCAAAGCTGAGGCCCAGAGAGTTACTGATGCTTTCCACTCACGAGCATGGAACACTCTGTTTTGGCTTCATGCACGAGTAAAGCATCCTCACTAATTCTGTCTTTGCAAAACCTGTTTTTAATTTCTATTGTAGATACCAGAGCTGCATTTCATTTATTCATAGAAAATAATATGCTCACCTATATACTAAATTAAAGGAAATATCCATGTCTGTGTTACCTCCTCCTAAAGAAAAATGAATAAATCAAATGAAGTAATTACTTTCAGTACAAACTGCAAGGGGACATTAGTTATTAATCCAGGTAACTAACTTTTTAAAGTCAAATATTAAAAAAATCAAGTTAATAGAAAAAAAATCCATACGAAAAAAATTTTACATAAAAACTTCTTGGTATATTCATTTTGCTCTCTCTTCATTGTTTCACATATTATTAATGAAACAAGTGGAAAATAAGCTAAGGACTCTAAAGACAGTGCTATTCTGTTAGATTATAGATCTCAATAGTGAGGTTATATAATTAATATTGATTTATTTATGTGATAGTAACCCCAGACTATTTGTAGTAAGGAAACAGGATTATAACAGGACTTCTTACTAAAAAAAGACTCCATGTTTTCTGAAACAGTATCAACTTTTATCAAAGGGAAGTAAAAAGCATTATATCTAACAGTGATTCTCCACCTCAAACTGCAGGTGGCAAATGGATTATATCCATTAGTATTAATTATTAGTGTAGTAGAATATACCAGGAACCAAAGAAGAAAATGTAAAATAGCACATAGCACATCTCACAGCTGGGGAACAACTTAACCTATGGAGGCCATGATATTTATAAATTTCTTAGGCAAGGATTTTCTAATTAGTTTCACTGAATTACTTATTTTATTTATATAAGTAATAAGATAATTGAAGCAATAAAATTAGAGTGGATTAGCATCTCACTAACAAATGTGCTATTTGTTCATCTGTAGGTAAGAAATCCAATCATTTCTTGCTTTCTATTATCAACCTGTCTATCTACTAATACAAAATTACTACTAATCCTCAAGAAGATGTAGGGCTAATTGAAAGCTTCTCTATCCTTTCAATTGTTAAATATTTTTTTAGCATTCCTCCGGTGTTTGATTAGAAATATTTGAATATGTGTCTATGTGTATGCTAGGTGTGTGTGTGTGTTTTAGATGCACGTTTGTTCCTGAGTTGTTTCTATGACAACAAAGAAAGAAGGAATAATTACGGTATAGAGGAACTCCTAAGGAAATCATGAAACAGTTAAGTAGTTTAGCCTTCTCAAGTTTAAATGCATTATTTAGCATGAAAATTACCTTTACAAACAAGTAGATGCCTGCAAGAGTCATGAGCATTTAGAAAGATAACTGAAGGCTTTAAGAATATTTATTTACTTTATTTTTTCCTTTTGATACTTGGAACTTTGGCAGAAAAGATTCATAAGATTTGTCAAGTAAAAACAAGATAGATATTATAAAATAATGTAAGATGAGATAAATTTTTTTGAATCACTGTGTTCCAAGTTATGTACTATTCATCTGATGATCAAGTTTGATTGTGTGTCCCTTGATTTAGCTGTTGAATGTACTGGGCAGTAAATTCTAAAAGACCTTTGTGCCATTAACTCTAATTCAGAAACTGGAGCATGTCCACCCATCCTTTTCATTGAGCAACCACACTAATGACTCCTGCTCTGGTTTTGTTAGCTTCTCTTGTCCCAAGATCCACAGATCTTTCCCAAAAGAGATGTGTTACCTCAGAGCTTCAGAATATCATTCTTTCTAAAATTTGGTTAATATTAACCAAATAATAAACTTTAACTCCTTGAGGTACAATTCACTGTGATATATAAGCTTTTTTGTGTTTCAAGAATGATATGAAATGCTGGAGGTAATATTTCCTCATTGAAAATGTATATCTAGTGCACACTCAGAGGATATTCTCTAGTTATTAAAATATTTTCATAATAATAAATATTTAAGTTTATTCTGCAAAATAATTTCATATTTAACTTATATATTTCACTTAGATTGGCATTTAGAAAAGAGAAGTAATGTGCTTCATTGTTTTGGATGGAATGCTGCATGTTGAGGTAGTCATAGTCTCTATATGGTATCTTTAATACAAGAAGGTAAAAGCCCATGGGGAAAAAATCCCTAAATTGGTAATTATTCAATCTATATGGACTATGCTTATTCACTTCCCAATCTTTTAATGTAATTATTCTTTGAAAACGTGGAGTCTTTTATTTTCATTCATAAGGATACAATTCAGGATCTGTGCATGCTGGAAAGTTCTCTACAACCGAGTCCTGGGGCTTAAACCTAGAGATTAGTTTATTTTAGGCAAGCTCTTTGCCACTGAAATACACCACTAAGGCATAATATTTTTTGGCCTTATCATAAATAAGGAAATTTTATAAACAGAGTTGAAGAGAACAACCAAAATTTCAAATATAAACAGTTTACATGGATAGCATTTCCTCATGGCTCATTATTACTACTGGCACATGTATTAATCAGCTTGCCATATGCTGACACAGCTGTGATGGGCTCATGCAAATCTCTACAGAATTTTCCTTCTCTGTACAGAAATATTTTTCAATATGAGAGCAAAGCACCATTGTGCTTCGTGCTAAGACATGGTATAGAGTCAGCATATGTTCCCTGACCCTTCTTGGCAAGACTGACAGTACACATTTATTCATTTATGAGAGTCTCACAGTCTGTATCTTTCCCCTACACTATGGTAGGTTTGAACAGCCTCCATTTTAGTATCTTATTTTCTTCATTTACTTTACATCCCAAGCACAGTCTCTCCACCCTCCTATCCTCCACTTTCTGTCCGTTCTTCCACTTCCCCTCTGCCCTTCTCCCATCCACTCCTCCTCTGTTTCCGTTCAGGAAAGGGAAAGCCTCCCATGTGAGTCAACAGAGCATGGCATATCAAGTTGAAGCAGGACCAAGCTCCTCTCCTTGCATGAAGGCTGGGCAAGGCATCCCACTATGGGAATGACTTTCCAAAAGCATGCTGAAGCATTAGGGACAGGCTCTGATTCCACTGCTAGGAGTTTCAAAAATAGACCAAGCAACACAATTGTCACCTGTATGTAGAGGGCATAGGTCAGTCCCATGCAGGCTCCCTAGCTGTTGGGTCCAGAGACTGTGAGTGCCTATGAGCCCATGTTAGTTGCTTCTATAGTTGAACAGTCTTTTAAAGTTTGGTGTAAGATATGTTTGTTCTTTTTTTATTTTTTTTGTTTGTTTTTTTTTAATATCTTTTCCATCTGTGGAATCACATTTAGTAGAATATTCTTTTTTCCCTCTTCTGGATACATGCTGTATCTCTCTGCCTCATTGCTTCCCATCAGGCACTTCCTATTTCATTTGGATGGGAACAGAAAGCTTTTGCTTTCACACATGTGTTTTGTTACTTGTGCTTAACTAAATTCATTCGAACCTTCTCAGGTGTTCAACCTCAAGCGCTCAAGTGAAGTGAAATGGGAAATTTTAGGAACCTTTTGTCAATGAATTGGGAACAAATAAATAGAAAAACCCAAGTTATTCTGGAAAAATAATAAAGATGGTAGGTTTAGCTGCAACAGATCTAGCATCCCATAAAAGAAGGGTGGAAAGTCAAAAGTACCCCTTCTCTATCTGTCTGTCTTGCTTTCTCCCACTCTTTCTCACCGTTTCTTTCTCACACATAAAGTAGATTATGCTACTAGGAAAAAGCTTATATATCCCTTTTACTATATATACTGTAATATTGTAATATCCTTATATTTATTACTGGGATATGGAAACTTTTTTTAACTTTTGTATTTAATTCTGTTCTTTTTTTTTTTTATTTTTTTTCCATACATTGTTTTGTTTTATTTTTTCCATTCAAGAACATAATTAAAGATAAAAAAAATTTTTTCCTTTCTTCCCCTTCTCCCGGTCCCCTCCCACTACCCCCAACCCCTCCTCCCTCCCCCTTCTTCCTTGAAAGAGGGCATGGTGCCCTGCCCTGTTGGAAGTCCAAGGCCCACCCCCATCCCTCCTGGCCTAGGAAGGAGTGCATTCAAAAAGACTCGGTTCTCAAAAAGTTAATACATGCAGAAGAGATAGGT